>CAIGRO010055025.1:0-14532 GCA_903798355.1 Fraxinus baroniana
AAAACGGAACGAAGAGGGCAGAGAGCTGCGCTACAGGAGAGAGAGGCTGGAAAGAATGAAAAGGATTAAATCTGATTTTCACGTTCTAAAATAAGTGCCCAGCCTTTGCCTTTATAAAGAACGTCTCATGAGTCCATTTTAATTAATAAAACCGCATCAGCTGAACTACTAAGAAGAAACACGATTTTCTCATCTGATCAACCAAAACATGGGCTTCAAGTAAAATCATAAACTGTCCAGCCCATTCTCAATAAAAGCCCAATCCATCATTGTGCCATTATTTCCCAACATGGGACTTAAGAAAGAGAAACACATTTTCCGACTTGATAAGGACTCCCTTTTGATTTGTCTAGAAGTTTATATTGGTATTTTCAATGTGGCCATCCACGTGGTGGAAGAATTAGGGATGTCAAACGGACCTAGCGGTTCGTCGGCTCGGTCGCTTAGCTCATGAGCTACTCAGGTCGTCCTTGGATGAGCACGAGCCAAGCCCACTCGACTTGTCCACAAGGCCAGCGGCTCAAGTGGGTGCTCGACGAGCCTACCTAGGCTTGTGGCTCGCTACTATAGTGACAAAAAAGGTTTCTTTTTAAAATCAAGTGACCGTTTTGGTCATTGTGGCAGTTAGGCTCTAATTTTTTTTATTTTTTGTTTACCTCTATAAATACTTACNGCTCAAGTGGGTGCTCGACGAGCCTACCTAGGCTTGTGGCTCGCTACTATAGTGACAAAAAAGGTTTCTTTTTAAAATCAAGTGACCGTTTTGGTCATTGTGGCAGTTAGGCTCTAATTTTTTTTTTATTATTTATTTTTATTTTTTTATTTTTTTGTTTACCTCTATAAATACTTACAACCTTGACAATGTTTTCACTCAACAACAACAATTCTTACTCTATTCAACATGATATTCTCTACATTCAACTACCTTCAATTTCAATATTCATTATATTCTTATATCTTACCATATTCACGTACTCATATTTATTTACTTTACTATAAATCCATAATACACATTACACAATACATATTATATTTTCTATATCTATATTTTATACACATTCTCATTACAAATTACATTCATACAAATTACAATTATCCAATTCATACATATTCATTTGTCATTTCATCTTTATTCAAGTTCATATATTATTAATTCATCACAATTGGATCAACAATCATTTGTTGAGGGCATGTTCGGTATCAGTGGTGAATCACCTATAACGCCACAAAATCAAATTCACAATGAAGTTGCTGGTCTCAACGACGTACCAATTCCCAAAAATATTTCAGATTTGGGTTCTCACGGAAATAGTAATCCAGTTGATTTGGATGACGTTGATGTTTTCGAAGCGAAATAGAAGGAATTAGATATTCCAAATATAAGAAGGAAGTGAAAGGGGAAAAAATAGGCAAAATGTTGGGCACTTTAATTTATTACAGCTTGTCTATGGTAGATGGAGTCGCAAAGTCTAAAGCAATATGTAAACACTATCAAATACAATTGACATGGCAAAAGGGCATTGGTATCACCTACACCAACCGTCACTACAAAGCATGTGTGGGTAAACATGGGCTTGTTGATGCCACTCAAACGCAACTGCAATTTAGTAGTCCAACTGTCGATTTTACTTCTATGACATTTTGCACGTAAATGTATTCGGAGGAGAAAGCTTGAACGAGAATGGTAAAGTTTGTTGCCGGTGTTGAGTTGCCTTTAGCGATAGCAGACAATCAACATTTCGTCTCCTAGGTGAAAAATATCTTCAATCGAGGTATGTTGAGGAAAGTAGAGGCACTCTTCGTTTCAATACAATATAATATTTCCTTAATACAAAGAAACAATTAATTACTGATTTGCAAAAATATGATGGTGTTATATATTTAACTTCGAATTTATGAGAATGGATTAATAAAAGAGATTATATAGCTGTAACTACACACTACATAGACTCACTTTGGTGTATGCATAAAAATTATTGTTTTTAAAATAATTAAGTTCCCTCACAACGCTAACAATATTTTTAATGCTATTATGAGTATTACTACAGACTATCATTGTGAGAGTAAAATTCATTCTTTTACATTTGATAACGTTAGTGTTAATAAACCAGTTGTCGATAAATTGTATATGGTACTGCAGCAATTTCGGTGGTTATTTATTTCATATTCATTGTGTGTGTCATATTTTTAATTTAATGGTGCAAGATGGTTTGAAACTTGAAATTTAAAGAATTAGGGATGTACTAATATATATTATGATTTCGCCTAGTAGAAAACAAGCATTCGAGAAATTTTGTGCCAAATTTGGGGTGACGAATATGAAAACATTTGTTAGTGACGTAGGACATAGGTAGAACTCCACTTACTTATTATTAAATCATGCGGAGGATTTGAACATTTAATAACTAAATTTTATAACAACATGCATATTAGATTCGATGATGACACTATTTTGAATGAATTTGATTGACCTTTAGCTTTTAAAATTAAATTTTTTTTTTGACAAGTTTCTATAACTTTACAAATATTTTATCTAGAGTGTATTATCTCCCTAGTTTTAAGGTGCTTGAACATCTTTATATTATTCCAAAGACTTTTCATGAATACAAAAATGACCCTGATTTTAGTGAAATTATATATTCCATGAAATTAAAGTTTAAAAAATATTGGGAAGACTACATGTATCATGGACCCAGATTCAATTTATCAAGTACTAAATATATAATTGATCGGATTTTTAAAGCTTTAACTTTTAACACACATATTACTTATAGAAATTTAGAACAAGATTTATGAGAAATGTATGAATAATATGCAAAACGAATAGGTGCAAATATTAGTCGGGCACCCTCTGCTCCTACCCCTCCCACTATTATTGAAGAAGATGAACCATAAATATTAAATTTATTTGAAATCATTAATACATATAGATATGATGCAATGGGTCTTCTAGTAATAGTATGTCTACTACATATAATCAGACATCAATCGCAAGTTGAAATGCATTGCCTGTTGAATTACTTGATTAATTTAATCATAATATGCCTAGTAATGCATCAATTAGAAAAAGTTCACAAGAATTAATTAAAACCACTGACGAAAGTACGAACGACAATTGACAGTGATTTCTATGATTGCAAAAGACCTACTAACACTTTCGGTTAGCACTGTAGCTTCAAAGTCTGTTTTTAGTGCATGTAAGAGGGTTCTATCCAAGATCAGGAACCAACAAAAAGAAAATATTTTGAAAGCATTAATGTGAATGAAGGATTGACAAAACGCTCATTTTCGACTACAAGATAAATATGTCGAATTAAATGTCTTTAATTTAACCACATTAATAAAATTTGTTAATTTGTCTAGTAATGCATCAATTAAAAAAAAAAGTTCAAAAGAATTAATTGACTTTTGGTGAAAGCACGAACGACGATTGCCAGTGGTTTCTGCGATTGCAATAGACCTACTAATACATCTGGTTAGCATTATAGCTTTGGAGTTTGATTTTAGTGTAGGTAAGATAGTTCTGACCGAGATCAAAAGCCAACTGAAATAAGATATTTTGGAAGTATTAATGTGCGTGAGGGAATGACAAGACGTTCATTTTCGACTATTCGATAAATATGCCGAAATTGAATGTCATCGGGTAAGTGATATTTAATTTAACTATATTAATAAAATTTGTTATTTTATAATACTATTTTCAATTTTTTTTTAAATGTACACCTAACAAGTTGTTTGTATACAATTTTTAACTCTGCCTACTAAAAATTTAAGCTGTCAATCCCAAGCCCAATAAAGGGAAGGGTTTAAAAAAAAAAGGGAGCTCGCGGGTCGAAGCTCGGCTTAACCCATGAGCTACGAGATCGAGGGTCGAGTTGAGCTTGGCCCTCTATCAAATGAGCCACAAGCAGAGCTCGTGGGCAAGCCGGCTCGGCCTAATGCCCTGCTAAGAAGAACAAACTCATGTTGTCAAAAATCCACATGGCGCTTGCTTATTAGACAAGTGGGTATGTGCTAGTTTGAAATGATTGTGAACCTTAGCCCCTATTTGACAACCATTATTTGGGTAAAATGAAATTTTAAATAGTGAATTTTTGAAAAATGTGGGGTTAAAAAATAGTGAATTTTTTTGAATTTACGTACAGAATATTTTATTTTGTGATTCAAAATGAGTATGTGAAAAAAATGACATAGTGGTTGCCAAATAGGGGCTTAAGGTTAAATTCAACTTGCTGTCACTTTCTCCTCTAATCTCACCTCTCTCAACTCTCTCACTACTACGTTGATTTGAATTTTGAAGACTTGTTCTATGAGTTTTTAAAAATAGAAAAGAGAACGCGTTTTCATTATTTTGAAAAATCGAAAACAGAAAACAACTTGAAAACGGTAAAGAGAACACTCTTAATTTTCACCTAAAATAGGTGTGTAATTTTAGCATGTTCTAATGCCAAATATGTCATCTTTTCCATCAACTTTGCTCATCTTTTTTGCACAAAAAAAGAGAATGAAATCTACTTTTTTTTTAACCTAAATAGCTCTCAATCCTAGGCCATCTATATTCTTGCCCAGATCTGTTCAATAACTTAGACTGTCTATTTAATACTTTAAAGGGAAATTATAAAAAATCAGGTGTTTAAAAATTGATTTTTAAAAATCAGGTCTAAAGTTTATTTATTCAAAAATCAGGTACTATATTAAAATCCTAATTGATAACCTAATTTATCTCTCCAATTACTTCCCCTCTCTCTCGCGTCTCCTTCCTCCTTTCAAAAATCCACCCCACCCTTGCGTAATAATTAGAGAGAGAGAATAAAACTAAACCCCAATTAGAAATTAGTCATTACTCTTTGCACTTTTTGACACCCACACACACACTCTCTCTCTCTCTCTCTCTCTCTCTCTCTCTTTGCGCTAGGATAAACACTCGTCCACTCATTTTCCTACTAAAATCTACACTTTCCTCATTGAAATTCATTCTAGATATTTCCATTTTTACAACTCCATTGATTTTTTCATCTATTTTTCACCGTTTATTATAAGGTAAATAGAGAAAATTTGTGCTGATATCTCTTATGATAAATGATGGAGTGAGGCAATAATTTGAAGCCGAATCTGAGCAGATTCAAAGAGGATAAGGTAGCAGAAGCGTTGGGGTCGCGATGGTTGCGAATCTGGTGGTTGCATTGATGGTGGTCACGTTGATGGTAGCAGATCTGGTTTTTTGTTATTGGAGCTGTGATTGTGGTAGATTAGGTTTGTTGTAGTTGGAAAATGTTAGTTGGTGGTGGTGGCTGAAAATGGTGGTAGTGGTGATGGCAACAATGGTGGAGACAGTAACGACAACTGCGAAGTTACGGTGGTTGTGGGGTATTGGCTATGTTGTTGGTGGTAGATTTTGTGTTGGTGGTGAGAAGTGGCAGTGGCGGTGGAATGGGGATTAGGGTTCAAAAAAGTAGCCATTTCAGCGACGGTTTGGGTGACTGAGTAAGGGTAAAAAATCTGACGATTCTAGTTCGATTCTTGAACAGTCCCTTCACTGGAAAGCATTATTGTTGATGGTTTCGCCCATTCATGTCGGGATTGAAATGTTTCTTTGAGCATGTGCAAGAAATTCAAAGAGAAAGATAAGAAACCTTGTGCAGTTGGAAACTCAGACATACAATGTGGTAATGAAAACCTATTGGCAGAACTTAGAACTGTTTGCTCAGGGATAAGTTGTGCAGCCTGTCTGGTGTAGATTAAGCACCTGTGATATGTTTGTAGTGGTCATGGCAATAGTATAGAGGTGGTGGATCTGGCGGATCTGGTGATTTTGGTTTTCTGTGACTAAAAATATAATATGTGACCTAAAAATTTGGTAATTTATGACTAAAAATATAATCTGTCACTAACTATTTTGTTATCTGTGACCGTGAAAAAATATGTGACCAATTAATTTGGAAATCTATGACTGTGTGACCTATATATTTTGATCTGTGACCAACTAATTTTGAAATCTGTGACCAACGACTTAATTGTGATCTACAAAATTTTTAAACTGTGACCGTAAAATAATATGTGACGTATAAAAATTATTATTTGTGATTGAAAAAATATGTGACTATCTAAATTGTGAATATGTGACCATATTGTATAAATTGTCAGAATTGGAGCAATCGCCGACGGAACAGTCACAGGAATAGTTGCCAGAATAATTGTCGGAATAAGAGCAGTCACCGAAACGATCGTAGGAGAAGAATGGTGGCCGAAACGATCGTCGGAATAGTCTCCGGAACGATAGGGGTGGTGGTGGTGGTGGGGCAAGTTAATTATATTATATTATAATTAAATATTTAATAAATTTATTTAATACTTAATTAATAAAAATATTTTTAATTAATAAATAAATACCTGAGTTCTGCATTTTGAAACTTAACACCTGAAAGTTGAATTGTGTCAAACTTAACACCTGAATTTTGAATTCTTCCCTAATTTAAAATCTAAATCAATGTTTTTAAAAAATGAGGAAATTACACTCGGCCCTACTTTTAAATTACCATTTTCATAAATCATGAATTAAGTTTCATATTACAAAAATCTGGTTTTAAGCGGGCTGTGTACGGGCTTTTTAGTGCGTGGGCCGGTCCAGCCCAGCCCGCTTATTTTGACATGTCTAGATTTTTACAACTTGATACCCAATGATCAAGTGATTTGGAGTCATTGGTCCAAAACTCATTACAGGGGTCATCTTAGTCGCTTAATGAAGAAGAGTTTACACATAAGATGTAAAAAAAATGAAAAGAAAAGTAGAAATTGTGCAAAAATATATGTTTGCTCAAAGTCATGGTGAGAAAAGAATAACACACATTAAAAATGAGATTTATTTACAGGTCCTAATATATATTCTTAGTTTGACTTTCATTACTAAGGGAATAAACTTATTTAACAGTGGTGCTTAGCATGTCATTTATCACAAATTTAAGGTTTGGGCTTATAAAGAATTAGTGGCACATAACACACATAAATCACTCATATAATTTATTCCATTAAACTTGAATTGAATATGTAAGAAAGTTTATAGATCATTGCTTATGCTTGTGCATGCTATTAACTGCATCCTTGAGTTATTATATATTGTTGTTATATTTCTTTTTGTCGCGCGTCGGATTTCTCACTTTTCATTGAATTTGTTTTCTTTAGGTTTGGATGGTTTTCATTTTCCAACTTCTTTAGTTTTTTTTTTTATTTTTTTTTTACAATAGAAAAAAATTCTAAACATAATGGTAAAAGAAAATATCACTTTTATTGACAAATTTCATGAAAACAAAGTCAAATAAACGATATTCTGTATGATAATTTTTATTATTATTATTTTTTAAATTTTTAATTTTTTAATTTTTTTTTTTTTTTTTTACAACTGAAACAAATTCTAAACCCAATGGTAGAAACAATTATCACTTTAAAGGACAAATTTCATGAAAAACAAAGTCAAACGGATACCAAACTTTCAACACTTTTCAGGTGGAAAATTATACTAGTCAAACACTATTTATTAGAATTCCCAGTAAAACAAATTTTAGGCAATTCAATTCCCAATAAAATATTTTCTTTCCACCAATTTTCCACATTTGCAATCAAACAGACCCTTAACGTTTTAGTTGGTATTTTGATTAATATTAGTATTACTTCTCAATCAAGCTAGCATATTTATGATAGTCTGTTTCAATTGTTATATTTCGTGTATCACTTGCTTTTACACTTGGTATTTAAATTGTTGATTTCAGGAAACATGTTTCAAAGAATGTAAGAGATAGACAAATGGTAGAAACAATTATCACTTTAGAGGACAAATTTCATGAAAAACAAAGTCAAATGGACACCAAACTTTCAATATTTTTCAGGTGGAAAATTATACCAGTCAAACACTATTTATTAGAATTCTCAGTAAAACAAATTTTAGGCAATTCAATTCCCAATAAAATATTTTCTTTCCACCAATTTTCCACATTTGCAATCAAACAGACCCTTAACGTTTCAGTTGGTATTTTGATTAATATTAGTATTACTTCTCAATCAAGCTAGCATATTTATGATAATCTGTTTCAATTGTTATATTTCGTGTATCACTTGCTTTTACACTTGGTATTTAAATTGTTGATTTCAGGAAATAGCAAAGTTTCTTACATTCTCTATCTGATTCCGTTTGAGTTTGGATAGATTGGTTTTGTTTTTACATCCTTGACTTGTATTGTACAGTTTTGTCATAAAATGCTAAAGAGGAAGATTGTTAGGACTTATGTTGTATTTGCAATTTTTTAGACAAAATGATTATTATAAAACAATAGAATTGTTATAAAAGAATTGTAAAAGTCAATGAGTCTTTTGAGAAGTTGTATAGATGAACCATAAGTCTTTGTGTTCGAGTATGGAACAAGAAAAAGAGTCATCGGGTTTAAATTAGCATGTCGCATAACTGATGCTTGAGCAGAAAAAGTTGAATTATTGTCTTCCTACTCTCGCTTGAGCGATGATGTATTTCGAGAAACCATAGGTACCATTTTTCAAGAGTTCTATTTATCTTGTACTATACAAATACCTCTTATTATAAATACCCAATATCCGGTATGTTTTTGGTGGGTGGTTAATCATTCTCATAACATCAATCCAAGATCCAAGAACGTATCCAAACATTGAGATTAAATCTTTGATTCTTAAGATCAATCAACTACAAGTAGGAAAAAATATTGAATTCAAATAATTCAAAACACCTACTTCCTACATATAATCGGGAAGGTACTTTCTCGATAGTTTTTAGAGGTTGCTGAAGATTGAGGGAAGTTGGACCAGAAGTATAGAAAGAGTACAAGAATAAGGTGTTCTTGGTGATCCACGGAAAATACACAATTTCAGAATATCGGGAGTAGGTATGAGTGAAGCACGTTACAGTGTGTCTAGGAGATTGCAGTAATTAGATCAGCGAGTTTAGTGGGTTTTCTAGGTTGGATCATACTGTAAGTTCTTATTATCTATAATGGAAGTTATTGACTTGATCCTGTAATTTTTACCCAATTAAGAATTTTCTTTGTCTAGAAATTTTGTATTATTTACTATTTTAATTACTATTGTGTCAATTCAACATAAAATAAAATTAACTTGATTGACTAAATCTCTAGAACAAGTAAAAAGAACTTGTTGCTTTTAATTGGTAAGGTTAATTCCGCGATATTCACCTATTATGTGATTTTAGGATTGAACTAATAACTTTAACCTTTAAAATCTTTTTTTTTTCTCAAACTCATTTTCAACCATACATTCTCGCAATAAAATACTTTGCACGTAAACGCAAAATATTTTCCTACATTTTAACCATATATTTTCCAAATATTCACTGTTACAAAAATCATATTCATCAAAAATGGGACTCAAACATGGATGTAATGACCACTTGAAAATTTTGAAAGTTTAAAAACAATAGAAAAGTATTTAAATTTTTTTTTTCTAGCAACTCGAATTTGTATAAAGTTTAATGAAGACGGAAAAATATTTAGAAATTTAATATAATAAATTAGAATATTTAGAGTCTGTTTGGCAACAATTAAAATTACAAATATGACCGTTATTAAGTCACACCCGTCTAATAAAAGTCAATAATAAAGACTAATTTTTCAATTTTAATTCGATTTTAATCTCTACCAAACAGGCTCTTAATCCTATTCAATACATCTTAAAAAATGGTAAAGTATTTTTTTTTTTAATTTTTAAATGATGTGACGTCGTGATAAATTAACATGCTAACCTAATTTCATCAATTTAAGAGCAAATATGTTATTGAAGCTCACTTGAAATTCAACTACCAAATTGGGATTGCAGGGAGACATGACAACTAGAACCATGGGAGACATGAAATACCAATCAAGAACCATACCACACGTACAGAAGTTTGACAACTTTTGTTCACAACTTTTATTTAAAAATTATTTTTTAAATCAACCAAACATATCTTAATAACACATTGATTGTCAATAAAAGTTGTCAAAAATCATTATACAAATGGTTTTATTCACCAAACAATCTTTGCACTCCAATGGTTCAAAGGACTATTCCATTATTGGCCATCAAATCATTAGTCAGATATCATTGTATTAATATTTGGTAGTCTTTGCAGCAATAACCAAAGAGCCAAGGTAGACTAAATCACATGATAAAATAACCATACATCAATACAAGTGCTCAGTATCTATACTTGGTGGAGTAATCTTTCGGAGCAATAACTAATCCTCGGCCCTTCCTGGCACCACGGTAGACAGTCTCGACTATGTCAATGAACTCCTGTTTATCCTTGAGAGCCCAGTTAATTTTATTGTTGTTCCCCGTGCCAAGATCAATCATAATGTGTTTGTTCCTAAAGAAGAACATGACAGTTGATGGATCGTACAGCTCGTACATTGTGTTGAAATCAGGTACCTCAGTAATATCCACCAAGTAAATAACAGCAAAATTCTTTATTGTTTCAGCAACAGAAGCCAACACCTCATCCATCTAGGAGAGAAAAGAGGATATCAGACAGTATAAACGCGGAGAATTTTAGGTACATGGAACGCAAAAAAATAGCATATGATCACAATCAGGACATTAACCTTCCTTCCTCGATCTTGTAGTTTCCAACATGCCAAACACATCAGAGAGGTCCAAACTCATACATTAAATACAACAGGATGAGAGAAATATTCAAACTATCAAAAAAACACACAAACCAATCAAGCATAACAACGGACAAAGGAAAGGTTTCAGTCCAGTACACAATTTTTATGCTCCTTTATTTGCTTCTACTTCCCTCATTTTGTAGTTCTCTTTCATTCCTTCCTTTCCTGCAGGGTTTTTAAGGAGGAGATGCAGGGTTTTTAAGGAGGAGATGGATGACTGCACAATATTAAAATACTCAGAATACAAAGTTCAGAGAAAAAAGTGATCATCCACGCTACCATAACAGGAAGTAATATCTCTTCTATCATCAAGAAAACTATGTATGAACTCTAAAAGTACATTGGTCACATGGAATTGGAAATAAAACTTGGAAAATATTACCTTAAATTTGAATAGAACTGTTTTTTCAATTTTCAAGTGCGAGACAAAAATATAACATTAGATACAAGTATTTCAATCTCAGTTCAGATACAGTTATGAAAACCACCCTCAAACCTACAAGGATGTCAAAGCCAGAACATTAAATCTAAAGGCAAAAAAGTTTCTTCATCATCAGAAATAAACCAAAAGGCCAATCTGTAAACACTTTAGACAGTTTGCTGGATTCAGTTGATTTTTCAGTTTGTAATCTTTTTCACGAGTATTCTCTTTGGCAAATAAATAAGTAAATGAAGAATTTTAAACACGAATTAAGACTATTTTATTAATAAAGACCACATATACAGTTTAATTTAATATGAGACACACAGGCCCTCACCCTAATTTGATATCCACTTGACAGACACTCTTGAGACACACTAACAGCTGCTGATGCTCAGAAGTAGTACAAAACATTGTCCCTTAGACCTCATTGAACTGCTAAACTTTGATTGTAATTTGAATATTTTCAGATGGAAATGTATCTCAAGCATTCAACATTTTAAGTAATCATCAAGAGTTTGGTCATTAAAGACAAAATGTCCATGGTGAACATAGTAGAAATAATAATGCTATGACAGGTGTAGTCATACTAAAATGAATAAAATCATAAATGAAAATACATCAGTAACTAGATGTAGTGTCAATTGAGATAAATTAAAGAAAAACGACCTAGGTGATTGGATATATTTAGCATAGACCTAGAGCAGATCCCATTTGTAAGAATAATGTGCAATCTTGATAGAATGTATCAAAAGAGGGAAGAGAACCCTAAACCATCATACTTAAAATGCTTTATATCTTCTAATCTAGCAATGAACCAAATAGATTAAAAGAAAAGAAGTCATGTTACGTAGTTTGTCGTCACAATGACTCGCTAAACAGTCAAACATTCGGTAATACTATTTAATCCGACTAGACCTTACTTATAACAAAATATATAACCAGTAACTGAGCTTGCTAATAATATAAATAACTTGTTTGGCTAAGCTTTAAAAGTTACTTTACAGAACCTACAGAACCTTTACTTTATTTTAGACTTCGCCAAACATGCTCAAAGACAAAACAAGATATCCAGGGAAAAGGAAATTCTTCATGTTCAACACTACAATAACCAAATTTATTCACACTGCTTAAAGTGATTCTAACATGCTTTTGATAGTAAAGTTCACATCTTCCTAGTGATTACATAATTTAAACGCATAACCACGATTTGCACAGTACCTCAATAATCATAACTAACACGTTCGATTAAATGACAAGTTAATATCAGATGTCAAAAAAATATAAAGAAATACTAAGTGTTCCATGTAATTGTGACAACAATCGGTTATATGGTTACCCTAACTGAACTCTATATATAGATTAATCTCCACGATCAGCTAAAAATACAATGAAGAACCAAATAGACGATGATGAAAATTGAACCCCGGTAAAAAGAAAACATAAATAAAACAAAATTCGTATAAATAAGATGCAAATTAAGAAAAATACTTTCAGCCTGTAAATAAAACTGATTGATAAGTAATTCTTTTGGAAGAATTGAAAATGAGATATTTTACCTGCATGCAGGTATCGTCCCAGTCGTGGCCAAATCGGATAATGACGAGGCGTTCTTCTTCAGCAAGGATAGCCTGATCCACCGCCCATCCAGAGTGGAGATGGGGCAGCAAGTACGACATCGTCTCTCCTTTCTCTCTCTACAACTCTGTGTTCTTGCAGAATCCGATTAATTCCAGCAAAAACTTCTGCGTTTATTTTGCACTGTGAAGGTTCTGGAAGATGCGTACTCTGAAGGTTCTGGAATCCGCGGCCCCACTGTTGTCTCTTTCCTTCCCATTTTCACCTATAAGTGCTAAAATCTCAAATTTTACTTTTAAAAATTAATGATTATTTTGCATATTCCTCCTTAAATATCCTATTTCTTTAAATTTATTTTGGAAAATTTTATTTGTACATAATATTTTACCGAATTGATAAGTAGCGTCTCCAAAATCAAATTGGTAAGTAGCTATCCCCTATTTTGGGGGAGGGGGGCACCTTGTACCTAATATTTTACAGAATTGACAAGTGGCGACCCCCTATTACAGAATTTACCGAATTGTAGGCGCCTCCAAAAATTAGATATACGTAGCGTAACTCATTTATTTTAGGAATAATTCTATTCGTACATAATCATTTACTGAACTTTTTACCGAATTGACAAGTGACGACACGTATCGCGGATGTTATTTTAGTATAATTTTGCACTTGAACTTATAATATTTTCTCCACTTCTAACTAAACATTCTTCATAAAAATCACATTTCACAAAATATATTAACAATACTATTGCAGTCCACTGGATTGCTATAATTGCACATCCAATAAAATCACCACCAAAGGTTTATGGTCCTATTTAACCACTTCTGATTTAAGGTCAATTCACTTTTATAAAGCATCCTTGCACTTTGTTAATTAAATTTTTTACTCCCCACAACCCTAGGTTAAATTTGAACTTTACATGAGAATATTAATTTGCCAACAACAGTCTTGCCCTGCAAACTTCTTGTAGTACTTAATTTAGCAACACAATATTCGTCCACTTTTTTAGAGTTCGACGTTATTAGTCTATCTACGAGATAAAACAATGTCCATTTCATTGTTAATTCAGCCCTTATTTGATATACACTGTCTAAAACTCATTTTCAACTATACATTTTTTCAATAAAATAACTTCTACATCAAACAGTCCTTAATTTCTTGCACTAACTAATGGTAGAATATCGATAAAATAATATTTTATTATTATAATTTTTTTCAAATTAAGTGCCTTGAGTGCAAATAGTCTACTGGTATTTCCTTTTGCCGTTTGCTACACATTACCATTTCTCGAGATTTCAACAAGTTTCTTGGATTGAAATTGATAGAGTAAAGTCAAATGTACAGAATAATGGTTCACAGAATTCTTTCCAATACTCACAATGTGTGTATCCCACTAAAATGAATTCGAAACTCAAAACTAAAACTAAAAAACGAAGAAAACAACCCCTTAATGTCCCTAATAGAAAAAAATTTCAGCATACATTTAAATTTTGGAAAGTCACATGGCCACCAAAACCGCCGTTCTTACTTCTTTGAAGCAATAGGATGTGAAAAACTTCAAAGTTCACGAGTTCAATCAGACAATCAGATGAATCTTAAAAGACATTCGATTGATTACGAATGTCTTATATGTTATATTTCCAACTTATTTTGAGCATATAATTCAACCTAGTTTAAAACATTATTAGCCACTGAATTTATAACAAAGTTTCATGAAAAATTTTGCACACTTTTGAATGAAGCATGTGAACTAAACACCTATTTAAATTCAGTTTATCAGAAGTCAGAACACATAAGGGATGTTGGTAGTATCAATTTGGTTTAGAACAAGCCTTTGCTTGGACGGAT
>CAIGRO010055043.1:0-11469 GCA_903798355.1 Fraxinus baroniana
ATCGGCGCACGTCACACTCCGAGTCCACTAGTTTTATCTGGGGTAGGGCGTGTCATCGGTGCTTCTTAGGATAGAAGCCACCAAATAAGGAAACACGGTGGTGGAATGAGAACATTAAAAACATATAAGAAATTGTATAATTTAGAAAGTTCTTTACAAGATGTCTCAGACCAAATAAAAAAATTTGAAAATCAAGTCAAGTGCACTAAGAATACAAATCAAACATTTTTTGCTTCATAGCAATGAGGCCACTGACCACACAAAGATTGTAGAATTATTCAACAAATTATTTAATCAAAGGCACATCATTAATCTCTAAAACTCAATGTACAAAATTGAAGTTATGGCCAAATGGATTTGGATTTTGAGAGAGAGAAATCTATAAAACAATTAGAGATGCACAAATAGTTTTTATACTCCTTATAGTAGGAGCTACTGAATGAACATATTATACAACATTGACGAACAAAGCCAGAGATGATATGTATAATGAATCACAAAGACTCAAATCCATGCACAGTAACTTCATTTACTTTCAGTATCTATGGAGAGAGTAAGAATGTACAAAAAGATGAAATTTTTTCCAGACGCATATTACCTAAGTACTACAAAATATGAAAGCAATTTCTAGATGAATCATATACGCAAAGAGAAATACAGGTATTTTACCTCTGAAATTTCATGTCCGACATTACGAACATGAATGACTTTTGAAGGCTCTGCCATTATCAACAACCTGAAAATGGAAAATGCTCAATAAACATGACAGTGTGATGTCTTCATACAACAATGTCACGAGAAGTAACAATCATCAAGAAAAATAGAGCTGGTGGTGGGAAAAATGAAAAAATAATAACAATTTAATAAAGGTGAAAGTTCAAAAATTTGCAAACCAGTCAACTTCAAAGTTCATTATTTTCACTCAAAATTTTAACCACACGCTTCATTTGATCTAACAATTAAATACATTAACAGAAGTGCATGAAAATGCCGCTATAAAAGCCAAATCCTGTTTTCAAGAATTCATGAGATTCACATAATCAACCCCAAAGAACCTAAATATGCAAAATCTAACTGCTAAACACATATATTTTAGCAGTTTTACATTTCAGGTATCATATCAGCTCCATGACGATATGCATCAATCAAGATAGTATCAAGCCTTAAGAAATCCCATTTATAGAGGTTCAAGCCCCACATCCACCCAGAATCATTTACATACAAATTTACGTGGACAACTCGGTGGACATCAAAAAGTTGTCAACTTTTTACTTCTAACAGTAGTGCTACACTCTTGAATCCATCTTTGTGAGAAAAAATGGAAAATCATCAGAGTTCGTTGCTAATTGCAAATTCAAGTGTGTTAGGGTATCGTGGGAATTTAATTGAAGCACAAGGATATTGTGATCAATACACAATCATTTTAGCAGCAAAAATCTTGATGACAGCATCATAATCTCAGATGAAGAAAAGAAATTATAAATTACCTTCCTAACACAAAGAACCGAGACAGCAGAGAAGCAATCCAGAGAGTAGAAAGAGGATTCGATGATTAGGGTTTGAACTTTTCTCTGTGAGACTTCACCAGTTTGTTACGTTTATGCCCCTGAGAATCACTCAATTAAAGATCGAAGCTACAAAAGAGAAACCGAAAAAGAGGGGTATAATAGGAATTCAACTATAATGAGACCTATATATAATTATGCAAAAGGCCAAGAGAGGGTTTCTAACGCACTACTTGATCTTATCTGAGCAGGCGGCGGTGGAGGCGGAGGCGCCTGGGAAGATTGTTAGAATAAGATGCCACCCACCACGCTAAAGTAATAGCGGAGGCTGCCGGAGGCTCGGATTTCTTCATAATTCGTTGACTCGGTCTTCCCCGGAGCCCCCTTTCACAGCTTATACTGCGATGAAGACTGCCCGCCATCGGAGCCTATTTCATTGTACTATGGCTATGATGGATGCGCGGGCTTTTCCCAAATCTATAGTAACTTGTGTGAACACTCTCCATGTAGTAAAAGTGGTTTTGCAAAATTTATAGTTCACCTTCTCTGGCATAATTTTGCATATCATTAATTGTATTCTTGTATGGGCATTATTTGGTGTCGAGCATCCCTCAAACATGGGTAGCCCTATATCGCAAGGGATACTTAGCCAAGCATGAACTAGTCTTTTTGGTCTTGAATGTAATGAAAGGCTCCCAAATCTTGTGATCTGTTTTAAATGTGTCACTGAAACATATTTGCTTGATATGCATATTTGATTATTGACTCATGTTTTGTTCATTTATATTTTTATCGACTAGGGATTTTATTATAAATTTGCTTATTATGCATTTTAGGTTCTTGCTTCTGTGATCTGTTGTGATGTCATGCTTAAATTTAGTCTTTTGTTTGAAATGATTGTGATATGCCTTAGCATTTGTTACTTTATATATTAAAATTTTCACTGTCAGAATAATTGAATTGCAATGCAGGATACTTGTTTCCCTTTGGATTTTTAATTTTCTGTTCCATGTGATCTCTTATTGCTTACCCTGTGAATATATTCTAGCTCCTGAAGCTTTAATTGTATCTCACTCCATCGTAGATTCCAATTTGTTCAGATCCTTCTTTGTTGTCCAACTCTTTATCAATTCTTTTTGGACCAAGAGTTTTTTTTTTTTTTATTTAAACAGATAATAGAAAGTGCTTGAAGTTAGCATTCAAAACTATATGAAGAAAGGACTCATAAGCGAGAATGCCCTTTCTGACAGGGCTGCATCCTCACGAATTCAGGCAATGGTATGCAGGGGTGCAAATGTGAAGAGTTTCATTGGTGGAGTTTGCTTGTTTATTACACACGGCATTGATGTTTTGTGTGAATTTCTTTGGAAGTGCAAATAAAGTTTTAAACATTTGCGAATGTGGTAGCACGAATAAAACATTTGAATTTAATTTGTAAAAAAAATAAAAGTTTGGACACTGAAATTGCAATTATTTCTTTTTTAATTTGGCATTTTCTAGAGTTAAATGTTTCATTAGCCACCGAACTTTGGGTTGTGTCATGACTTACTCACCGAACTTTCAAAANATTTGAATTTAATTTGTAAAAAAAATAAAAGTTTGGACACTGAAATTGCAATTATTTCTTTTTTAATTTGGCATTTTCTAGAGTTAAATGTTTCATTAGCCACCGAACTTTGGGTTGTGTCATGACTTACTCACCGAACTTTCAAAATTGTCTCGGTGACCACTGAACTTCACTCCGTCTAACTCCATCACTCACCCATTTGAAATCGTTAACAGACGCGTCTACGTGGCTAATGGAAAAATGACTTGGCCGGTTAAATCCTTCCAAATAAGATCTCATTCGCCAACTCATTAGCCAAATAAGCAAGCTCCCAACCAAACAAGTCATTACCAATTTTTGGAAACACGATTCATATAACCCAATTTGGAAAGTTTCTCCAAACCCAAGCCGTGAGAAGCCTAAATCGTTTCCCCCAAATCCATCTCAAGAACCCTAAACCCCGCAAAAAAAATCAAATCGGCGAGAAGCCCAAAACCCGTTTATGGATCTCCATCCCGTCGTTTCGTTACCAGTAGAGAGACCAACCGGAAGCAGCATCTATTTGATTTCTTCTTGTTCGACTTTGAGCGTGCACATGGACGGAACTGTTGAAGGTAAATTCTATTGTTTGGAGATGTTTTTGGATGGAACTATTACACTCGTAGAGATGAAGTTTGTTTGCAATTTCTTTGATTTGTTTGGCTGTACATACCTAGATACTGAATTTGGATCAGGCCTTTGGGTCATTTGAACTGTAGATTGGTGTATAATTTTTTCTTTTGAATATTTTTGGAGTTTGAGGATTTACATATGAAGCAATATCTCAAAACAAAATTCCCATCTGGTGTGAGATTTCTCAAACCGAGCAAGCCAATTCTCCTCTTTTACACTCTGTATTTGATTTGGATCCTTAATTTTGAGTTTTTCTTTATTGACAGGGTACATCTCTCTCTCTCTCTCTCTCTCTCTCTCTCTCTCTTTCTCTCTCTCTTTCTCTCTCTCTATGAGTTTTCTGTTTGATTTGTGATGGTACAAATGATTCTTAATTGAGTTAATTTACAAGGATCAAATATTGTTAGTGTGATATTGAATGCAATTTAGTGGGTGTCTGGTTTCTAATCTAAGGATAAGTTATTATGTTAGTGTCTCATAATTTGATTTGGGTGCTGGTCACATGGATTGTTCGTTGGGATATACTTACAAAGACAAAAAAAATTTATTAGCTCCATGACCATGTTGAGAAATCTTAATTGACTCAAAACCTTGTCACTCCCATTACATGAATCTAATGTGGTTGAATTGTATGACAGATTATGAAGAAAATCCGAACTTCGTAGAATCCGGCCATGACTTTGAGTTCGAGGACGATGACATCGAATATGATAGAAACATAACTGATGGGATTGAAATTGGATCGGGCGGCCATGACAATGAAGTTCAGGAAGAACGAGAAGAAGGCAACGAGAACGAGTTGGATGAATTAGACACTGTAATTACATGTTCTTGTCACGTCGATATATTGAGCAATTCAAGGCTAACCCGGACTGGAAGTTGACATTGGCTTGCTTGAAATTATTATATTACAAAATAGTGTTCTTATTGTTTAAAGCTATCATTTCATCCATACATTTCTGGCCAGCTAGTATTTGCTTATTGATTTGAGCAAACTGTTTCACGCCATTACCATTACCATTACCACAACAAAGAATGTAATGAAATCTCACTTCAATTTTGCATCAATAATTCAAGACTTTAACTCCATCATCGGAAGTAAATAAAATAAAGGCAATACATTAACGGCATTCATAACAGATTTAATAGCTACTTGATTCTGAATACATTGAATTGACAAACCTAAGTTCCAAAATAAAGCTACTTGATTCTGAAAACTATCCAAAATTACAAACCTAAATTCCAAAATAAAGCTACTTAAAGTTACAACCATAAATATACATCTAGTGAGTAACACAAACTTGACAATAACGTAAATGGTTTAGTTTCACAAATCTCCTCCATGTTGATTCACGTTTTCCTTCTCACCTTTTCCCTTGCGAAAACTAGATTTGACAGAGATATCAACGTCATTTTCTTCGATTATTTTAGCAACATGCTTGAGCAAACCCGACAACTCGTTAACTTCCGATGTAGCACTTGATTGACCCTCGTATTGACAATATTCTTCTTCTTCGAGCCACTTGAAATGAGTGCAATCGTTAGTACAACAGAAGAATAACCGGCCTAAGTTTGTAGTCCTCTTTTCAACCTCCATGCATTTCTGCTGATGCAGCCAAAAAAGGAAAATAAAAAGGCAGCAAATATAGAATAAACTCGCCAAAAAAAATTGAAAACATATATATAATGCAACAGATTTCAAAAGCAAAAACAAAAGGGGAAAAAGGTAATAAGTGGTTGCATTAATAAATCTATATGGATAAACCATGTTAGCTTTTTGAAAAGGAAAATGGTTGGATTAATAAATCTATATGGACATTGTTAGAATTGTTACCAGCTTCATTATAACATTGATTTATTGTAGTTTAAATATCGTTCAAGAAATTAATGACGTCCATAATCACCGAACGTTCAAAATATACACTACTTAACAGCCTCCCCATCACCCAAATTCTAATTACAAAAAATAAACATCAATAGTGTATTCCACATATTTAACTTTCGTTGTTGCCAATTGCAACATTCTACTACATAGTAACAGCATCACAGATGTAAATTTAACTGATTTGAGCCCAATAATTAGCAATGAACTAATGCAGTGAGTGAATGCAGCAGGTATCCATTCATTGAGACCATTCAACCTAACCCGGTGATTATCAAAATGCATGAAAATAAAAAGAAAGCCCCATTATCTCTATATCACAAGCTCAAAACAGGAACATACTCGAAGTGGCAAACCTAAGAGTTAACATCCTAGCATCAATGCACAAATTCCACTCGCTAAACAGTTCCTGTTCATGGATTGCTTTCAGTCACCAGTAAATCTAACAAATGTATTGGAAGTGAAGTGAATAGAAATCCTCAAACTAGATTTCGTGATTTTCCTAAAATGAAGACTATGTTAGCTGAAGTTGAAAATTTACACACACACAATCCCATTCATAATACATCGCACAACGATTTACTATTATTGCTCTCATCAAACAACAATACTGTGAAATTGAGACACCAACCCATCAGACGGCTCATGTTCCCAATTTCACCGATCCATCAGACACCAACAATACTGTGGAATTGGTCAAAATACTTACACCGATCTGATATTCTTGAGACATGTATGGAGATTCCGGTCGAATGAGGGAATTTCCCCCTCGATCTTCTCACTAATTCGAACAATTTGTTGATTTAGGGTTCTTGAGGGAGATGGCTTCACGCCTCACGGGATGGGTCTGGGGAAATTTTCATCTGGGTTTGGCTTCTTACATTTCTGGCCAGAGTCGTGTTTCTATAATTGGTAATGGCGTGTTTGGTTGGGAGCTTGCTTATTTGGCTAATGAGTTGGCAATTGATAACTTATTTGGAAGGATTTAACAGGCCAAGTCATTTTTCCATCATCCACGTAGACGAGTCAGTTAACGGTTTGAATTGGGTGAGTGATGGAGTTGGACGGAGTGAAGTTCAGTGGCTACCGAGACAATTGTGAAAGTTTGGTGAGTAAGTCGTGACACAATCCAAAGTTCAGTGGCTAATGAAACATTTAACTCCATTTTCTACTATTTTCAATGTTTTCTGCTATTAATCCAACTTTATTAACTATTTGGGTTCAATAGCTTTAATGAGAGTATGTCGGTAAGTTTGGCCTATTTTAACAGCATATTCAGCAATCTTGGTATAGTAATTCTGAATTTTTTATGTTTTAGTTAGTGGTTTATATGTGCAAAGATTGAGACTTGCCCCTGTTTGACACTCATTTTTAATCTCATTCTCATTCTCATTTTTCTACAGTATTCATTTTTAACCACACGTTCTCCAAATAAAATAATATTACACATAAATCCAAAAATTCTTCTCACTTTTTAACCACATATTCTTTAATAAAATAATATTTTACATCACATCAATACTTTTTTCTTCTTTTTCAACCACACATTTCCCATCATATCACTATTCAAAATCAATTCTTCATCCAAAAAATCTAAAGAATGGGTGTCAAACACCCACTTATTATCCACGTTAAGGGAAAAAGTGAAGGAGTCCAACCTAGTTTACCCCATAAAAATCAGCCAAGATTGGGACCTGTTCATTGTCAACAACCTGTCCAAGTCAAACTCCTATGTTCCCCTCACGGACATCTACGCACCTTTTCATCCTAGTGTCTCTGTGTTTTCTATAAATGCCTTGTAATGCAAAAAATAATGGAGCCACAAAATGTGTGAATATTAAATAATAAGTGAGTAGTAATGTGGGATTTAAACTTTAAGGACAATGCTTAGTGTATATAATTTTTGTACACGGGGGGTGTGTACAAATTTTTGTGTACATCAAGAATAATTCAAACTTTAATATTTGATTTTGACTTTTTTAGGCCTCAAATTTGAAATATCCTACTTCTAAGCAATTCATGGGAGTCAAAATGCAATTGATATTTTGTAATTAACTAAGTAACTTATAAGGAGACACAAAACATGTTTAATCATCCACGTCTTCAACCTATTATTTGTTGCAGTTATGTTTTCTCAACCTTTTAAAAATTTTAATACTCATGTCCGCATCTAGCATCACATTTATTTGAACGTTATCCTGCCACATGATATTCAAGAAATTCCGAAAATGAGGGGGTTCTTAACTAATGAATTTTACACGTATTGGGTTTCTAAATGAAAGTTGATGTCACCATTTTGATTCTTTTGGAGTAAATGAAATATTTTCGGAGAATTTTACCATTATATTCAAACATTAAATGAGTGATCATTTAAAGTTCAAAAAGGAACTTTTTGTTCTCGAGGGGCATGTCAAAATTTTAAAAGGTTTTCAAAGACTAGTGCAACAAAGAGTAAGTTTGTAATACTCCAAAATTTTGTGCTCGTTTAATTTCTTTGGATAATAATTCAAACTTTTCAAGTTTTATATTGCCAGGTTATTAGTGATTGTCAAGTTTATTTTGTTGACTATCATGGTAATGGTCAATTCCTTCACCATTAAGCATTACTCACATTTACAACTCTTTTGAGGTTTCATATATTCAGTATATTATCCATAAGGTTCATATAAATCCTCCAATGGTAGGTACAAAATCAAATTTAACCCCAAAAGATCATCTTATGCTTGGAGACACTTGTCATTTAACCACCAATTTCTTCATCATTAAGTACCAAGCACGACATGTATTTATAGATATTGAAAATGGAGTCCTAAAATGATTCAACTTTCTGTAGTCCTTATTTTTGTTATATAAGGTGTTTGTGTTATGTTAGAAGTGCATAGTTTGAGTTAGAGTCAAATTTGTAGTAGATTGAGAGTTTGTGTTTAAATAGGAAAAGTGGGGACTTGTAGTTAGAATATGATTAGCATTCCTAGGAAACGTGAGATAAGGTCAAGGAGTAGGGACAAAAGTGCTACAAGCCTAATCTCTATCATAATTCCGACTTCAACCCTAACCTCGAGCTTGGACCTAGCATAATTGAGGTGGACTGAGTTCTGGTGATGAGGTCGAGCTTGGGCTCGCAACATTATTACGCATCACAAGCCCTCGTGCATATAGGTCGCAGCTAAAAGCTACATGCTCGAGCTGCGAGGTGAGATGCAATGAGGTGTAACAGCCCGAGATCAAACTTATTTGGCTATTCGTGGGTAACAGTTGGTGATTGACACGTGTTGGGAGCCGCGTCTAAGGTAGAGAATGAGCGACCTTGGATGGTTGACACATGGCATGATCCAAGGGTCAAGATTGCACGACCTTTGACCTTCCTCTAACCCCTATAAATACCCCCATTTTCACATCTCATTTTTCACTTTTTCATTTTCAACTCTCCGTAAAAGCAGTTCGAGGTCGGGTTAGAGGGTTTTTGTGAGCAAGAACATCTAAGAGGTAAGTGTTCGAGCTTTTTAAGTTAATTATTTTAAATAGCATAATGTCGAGTAGCAATAGCAAGTAATAGTCGTAGTTAGTCCTCTAAGAGCTCGGCCACTAGGAGCCCCGAGGATGAAGGTGCGTCCATTATCCCTATGTTCGTACCTATAAACTCGCACACCGAGGTCGAGATATTTTTGACTTACCCTAGGAGAGAGACCAAGTATAAAGAGCATGTGATCATAAAAATCGCTAGGGAGTTCAGGGTTATGCCCATTTGTGACGTTAGGACCCCCGAGCCCAATGAAACAATAGTAGATGCTTGAGAGGGAGAGATGACTTTCTTTAGGGATTCCCTCAAGGTCGGGCTTAGGTGGCCTCTCCACCTGTTCTTTATGTGGTCTTGACATCCTTCCTTCTCTTCCCGGGCCAATTAGCCCTTAACGGGTAGAGGCTCTTAGTTTATTTCTTTATTTTATATAGATGCCTCAAAGTGGAGCCAATGATCGACCTTTTGAGGATGATTTTTTAATTGAAGTTCTCATCAGGGTGCAATTGTTTTGTGTATTTATCCACCGGGGGGGGGGTTTAGGACACCAAAACCACCGAGCTCTCTTTAGGGTTGGAAAGAACATTTCTTTTTTGTTAAACCTCAAGACCTCAACCACCCATTTAGCTCGAGGATAAGGATAGGTTTAATGAGGGTCGAGCATAATTGAGGTTTTGGAAAGGTATAGGAGGCTAGTGAATCACAACCCTTTCGCAACCAAAATTGATTATTTACTCTAGGATGACACCCTCGATCTCGCCAACGTGAGGGGTGTCGAGAATACGAGCCTTAACTCTTCTTGTTTCTGTTATCTTTCCCGAACAAAGATCAATCTAATACCTTGTTAATTTTTGCAGATTTAGAAATGTCTTTCTATCTATCCAAGCTCCTTGCGAATGTGCATCACAAGGCAAATGGTCCACAACCCATAGTACCGCCCCCATCAAAGGGGAAGAAATGAGCTCGAGAGGCAAACACGAGCAAGATCCCTAGCGGGGTCGGGTAATCATCAAAGAGCCTAGCACATCCACCAAAACAATCTCCTCGAACTGAAGTTCGTGCCTCCACTCCCCCACTACACCGTGGATAGTGGACATGGAACTTGACCCCTAACAATGGAACTTGACCTTGAAGTATGACGAGGTCATCTGAAAAAAAATGTGTGAAATCGAAAAATGCTTGTGAATTGTCCTTATAGACTTTACAATGAAGCTAAAATTTATGCTCATTTTCGTACACCCTCCTTATTCCTCGCTCTTCTAATTGATCCACAACATTCCCTAGCACTTCAAAACAACTTGACAATGAGCTGTAATTGAGATACAAAAGCTAATTATTGTTTGAAACATGCTCATAAAGACTTGCAACATTCCGTTTAAACTTCAATTCAACTTCTTCCACCTTAGTTGGAATCAAATATACTAAGATTGGTCCTTTTTCTTTCATGCTCATCTTGAAACTTGGTGTCTTACTTGTTGCACATGAACTCTCGGTCTATGTAGCAAGTTGTATGGCTTCCTTGATATTCTTTGCTCTTGACCTAGTAATCTTGCCCTCCGGAACATGCAAGGATCCTTGTTAGCTTGCCTTCCATGATTCTTATAAAGTTTTGGTGAGTTTCAACTAAGAGCTCATAAATATGTATTTTGGTGAATATTTTGTTACAGAACAAAACATTGGAGACACGTTGGGAAGATTTCACACGGATAATTATCAGAGTGTTAGTGATTAATTTCAAACATTCGGTAGTAAAATTGGTTCTTTGAGTTGAGGTCATCATGGTACCTTATCTCAGTCATACTTTGGTGATATAGGATGTTGCTCAGTCAAGTGTCACTAATATGGCATCGTTCGAGTACGTCAAGAATTGTTCGTGCAAAATCGTAAGCGTACGGGATCGTTATACAAGTTTAAGATTTGTGAGTTAAGAGTATTGTTTCCACGAGAAATAAGGTCTAATTTGTAGTTTAATAGCTACTATTAAATTCGAAGTGTAATCAAATCAAAAATATGGTTTGTATATTTTTTATACTAATCCTAAACTAATGAGGCAATGTGAATGTTTGTATTGGAATCTAATTCTTAATTCTTAATCTAGTAAATGCATGTATTTAAGACAATCGATAATTCATTGTTATTTAATATTCTTTTCCAAGATATATTAAACATATGTTTAACACGACCCGACATTATTCCTAGTCTGAATTCATATGAAAAATATGCATTGATTTACAAGATTTATCACAAGTGATTGTACATGTCATAAGTATTATTCATAATATCTATTGTCCATATGTTGATTTTGTCGCGTTCTAGACTTATTTGTGAGTATTTCTACACTACAACA
>CAIGRO010055068.1:0-11881 GCA_903798355.1 Fraxinus baroniana
GTGGAAAGAGAGAGAGTTGAGAGAAATTGATTTAGGGTTTGGATAAATTTGGGATTTTATATGTTAAATAAAATACCTGATTATTGATTAATTAAACTTTTAACCTGATTTTTGAATTAGAAACTTTAAAAACCTGCCCCAATGTAATTTCCTCTATTTTGATTTGGCATTACGTTAAAAATTCACATGGGTTGACATGTGATTGGTGCTTTACAAATAATGATTATAAATTGTTTTCTCTGAGGAATTTAATTTACTTATTTTTTCTTAGCAAGAATGGAATTATTTATCAGATGAATTAACCTATTTGTACCATTGTTGTTGACAATTATAATTGACAACATTGATATTGTCAAAATTTGGACGATTGATTTGAAAAATAATTTTTTAAATAGATAAATATTATGTTTAAGATATTGGTGATATGTTTGTATTGTGACAAGGCTTTCGAATTATTTATTTATTATGAAAATTGTAAAAGGGACATATAAAACGATTCGAACATATTTTATTGTATAAAGAGCATCTTGAAGAATAATTAAATGAAAGAGCATTTATTTATTTTTTGTACTAGTCCAATAATAGCTAGGCATGTTTCATTCTTGTTTTGAGTTTTTCGACAAACAATTATGGTTCAATGTCTTTCCTTATTTTTTCACTTAACTTCTCTCTAATTTATACTATCGTTTTTCCTTTATTTTGAAAGAAGTGTGTGGGAAATTGTGAAATAATAAATCACAATAATTAAATTATTAGATTGTGAATGAATTTGGTTCATTACATTTGAAGAGTCAAATTCATTCTTTATTTCAAAATTTAACTATAGAGTTTACGTTTTTCCGCATCGATTTCTTACTTTTAACCATACACTATTTTTTTTTTAAAAAAAAATTCACTTTTCATGCACAAAATATTGTAAAATTAACCTTCCCCACCCCACCCCCAATAATGTTTGGCAGTGCTTTAAAATATTCATAAGTTGTGAATCTTACGAAATATGTAGATATTAAGTTATTAGCAAGTTGTAAATCCTGCCAAATTTATTGATACCAAGCAGGTGATGCTACTAATGCACAATCTTGGATTGTAGAGGGTTGTGCTGATGAGGGTGAAGAGGACAATGATATGATGGAGAATGATATCTTACAACCTACAAAAGGTGCAAGAAATGATCAAATGATATAAGAGAGCCCGAGAATGATGGTTTTGTATCGTACGATACGAAAGACAAATTAGATGAAGAAGAAGATATTGAATTGGAGTTCGATAAATAGTTAGATTAAATAAAATTTAAACTATAAGTTATCTACGTCATGTAATTATGATTTTGAAACTTATCTTTATGTATGAATTATTAAGTAATACAATATTTTATAATTTTAAATGTTTAGTATGTATTATTTGAATTATTGAACTTTTTTACAATGATTTAAAATTTAAAATAAAAAATGTTTTTTCATGCCGAAACTTTGTCTAGGTTCGCCTAACCTCGTAAAGTTTGAAACTTGACATCCACGTCTAGTCACACTTTATGCTTTTTAAAACATTGCTTTGAGCAAATTGATATACTTTAGCCCGTGAGTGTACTAGTTATTGGATCAAATTCTATCATTTAGCATATCAAATGGCACTAATTTTATTCCTGTGGAAATTAATTTTATTTTCAAGATTTTTGGTGTTTATTTTAGTAAAATATTTATTTTATAATGAATTTTATTTATTTAGATTATTTTAACAATTCATCTTGATAATCTGCGTGAATCAATGTGATTGAATTCGTTTCTAATTAAAATGGAAAGCCAATTTTTTTAGGCCAATCCACAAGTTTATGCAATGAAGAAAGATGGACATATTATAGCAACTAATATTAGAAACATTGTGCAGTTAATGCACTAAAATCACATTAATTATTTTCTCTAATAGTCTTATGTTTACTTTCTTTTTATAGGTTTAATTTTCAGTTAGTTAGGTGGGCTTTCATTCTTCTTTAATAGATTTCTTTTTAGGGTTTTGGATTAGTCTCTGTTCAAATGAATACATATATTTTGATTTGGCATTATGTTAAAAATTCACATGGGTTGCCATGTGATTGGTGCTTTACAATTAATGATTATAAACTGTTTTCTCTGAGGAATTTAATTTACTTATTTTTTTCTTAGCAAGGATGGAATTATTTATCAGATGAACTAACCTATTTGTACAATTGTTGTTGACAATTATAATTGACAACATTGATATTGTCAAAATTTGGACCATTGATTTGAAAAATAATTTTTTAAATAGATAAATGTTATGTTTAAGATATTGGTGATATGTTTGTATTGTGACAAGGCTTTCGAATTATTTATTTATTATGAAAATTGTAAAAAGGACATATAAAACGATTTGAACATATTTTATTGTATAAAAAGCATCTTGAAGAATAATTAAATGAAAGAGCATTTCTTTATTTTTTATTTTTTTGTACTAGTCCAATAATAGCTAGGCATGTTTCATTCTTATTTTGAGTTTTTCGACAAACAATTATGGTTCAATGTCTTTCCTTATTTTTTCACTTAACTTCTCTCTAATTTATACTATCATTTTTCCTTTATTTTGAAAGAAGTGTGTGGGAAATTGTGAAATAATAAATCACAATAATTAAATTATTATATTGTGAACGAATTTGGTTCATTACATTTGAAGAGTCAAATTCCTTCTTTATTTCAAAATTTAACTATAGAGTGTACTTTTTTCCGCATCGATTTCTTACTTTTAACCATACATTATTTTTTTTTTTAAAAAAAAAAAAATCACTTTTCATGCACAAAATGTTGTAAAATTAACCTTCCCCACCCCACCCCCAATACTGTTTGGCAGTGCTTTAAAGTATTCATAAGTTGTGAATCTTACGAAATATGTAGATATTAGTTATTAGCAAGTTGTAAATCCTATCAAATTTATTGATACCAAGTATATTTGTTCAACTGATACTATAATTAAGCTTTCCCAAACATGCACTAAATAATTGCTTCGATAACACATCTTTGACTCCAAATTAGTCTTGATAATTGATAATTTTGTTACATACCTTAAATCACATTCAATAACCTTTAATTTACACTTGCTTTCTTCAACATTTACAATCATATCCAATTTATCACAGTCAACACTTCTTCAATTTATTCCATTTAATGTTCACTTCTTCAAAATGTACAATCATATCCAATGTGTTGCAGTCAACATGTAATTAAAATTTTATTTATGTAAACACTCACTCTCTTCAACATGTACAATCATTAACCAATTTATCGCAGTCAACATGTCTTCCAAGTTTATTCTGTGTAACTGGATTCTAAAACCTAATTAACAGTAAGTGATTTACAAGGAAATTAACCTTATCCATAAAGCATGATTAAGTTGAAAATAATTCATAAATTATATGAAGATATATTCCCAGACAGCTATATTGTCTGGCCAACAAAAGCTAACTCAAAGCAGCATTCTTTGAAATAAGAATTAATTAAATGGAATATAAGGATATTTAACAATCATATATTAGTTTGTCAACATTTGATAACAGAATGACATGGACCGAATGTCGTAATTAACCAACCAACGGGTAATTGGCAGTTTAAGTTGCCGGCAGGCCGACATATCAATTGTGTATTGTTCTATTCATCAACGTAGATACATTTACTCTACCTCAAAATTCAGGTGGGAGTGGGAGCGGGAGCATGCACCAAATAATTATTCACCCATTCTCTTATATTATATATGGTTCGTCTTTGTGAAACAAATTACCATGTCTGTCAATTTGTACAAGTGATTCGTCTTTGTGAAACAAATTACCGTGTCTGTCAATTTGTACAAGTGCCCTAATATGTCGTGGTAGGGCAGGTGGTCCATATACCTGATGTCGTCGATGATACCAACCCTCAGCAGCAAGAGTATCTGCAACCTGGTTTCCTTCTCTGTAAATGTGGGGAGATTGTATCTTTGTCGAAGGATATGATGTCTGTGATACGTCTAAATATGCCCTGAATAGCCCATGGTCCTCCTCATCTAGTGATGCAATGAGTAGCCACTGTAGAATCTGATTCAACCCAAATCGCTGAATAACCCAGTCCTTAAGCTAGTCAAATCCCATCAAGAATAGTCCGGAGCTCTGCCTCTAATATCATGCATGGTCCATACGAAGCTGAAAAAGCCCTGATACAATGTCATACGTGATCTATGATGATACCTCCCCTACTCCCATAACCATCTTTTACGCATCCATCAATATTGATCTTGATAGATTCGACTGATGGAGTGCGCCACCAAATCAGAATAGGGGGAAATGGGGAAGGGGGGTCCATAAAAATACCAAATATGGGTGCAAGTGTCAAATCCCCTCTCCAATGGACAACTCGAAACAGTCCTCCCATATAAAGAAAAGAGATCATGTGATAGACCCTCTAAATGATACGCCTGGCTACCATGCGAATCCTCCTATGCTTCACATCATTTCTCGCTGTCCATAGATACAAAAATATCAGTAGAGGAATGATAGTGCGGATATGTCCATAACGAACATACTTCTAGAATACCTCCATCTTTGGAATCTTTGTCTGACTTCTCCTCATGAACTCATAGGTATCTGGAAAATATTCTCAAAATGCTGCTATATGTGATTGGAGATACTACTACTAGTGAAAATATGATTGATAGTCTCAGTCTTAGAACAACACTGCAACGAGAAGCCAGTGGCATCCAATCCTCCCCTGAATAACCACATTTGCTAGAATGAGGTCCTGCCATAATCTCCAGCAGAAAAATGATATAGTGACGGGCAAAATAGAGCTCCATAGTAACATGTACGAATCCTAATACTGGCATCCCAAACGTATGAGCTGCCATGCTGATTTGGTAATGAAGCTACCATTTGATGTATTACGCCAAAAAATTCTATCCGGGGCATCTGCACATAAAGGTATAGCCTATATCTGCTCCGCCATAGAGGAGGGAGAACCTGTAATAAATGTCCAATATCCCACCGGTATCATCATAGAAATTCACACCATTGCAGATATGTGTTATTTGTATGGGAAGAGGGATGTCAATGTGGTCTCACCCATTCAGCAATCATGCCAAAAGAAAACCTGACATGCTCTAAGGTGCCATGCAATGTGTGTCTCTGTTCGGGGCCCAACTAATTTCTACCTTTTCTAGATAGGAGAAGCTGAGTAATGAACTGCTGCGAATAAAAGATGTGTTCCCATACAATACTTGTCCTATAAGAACTGGACCCAAAGAGATCTCTGAGAATGGAACAACCACCAGAGCTTCATAGAGAAGGTGTCCTCCACATCCTGTAATCTCCTAAAACCTAGACCACCCTCATCAGTAGGAAGGCAAATCTCATTCCAACTCCATCAATGTATACGTCGTGCCTGCTTTTTGGAATCACATAGGAATCGCACAAAGATACTCTCAAGTTTCTTTAGGATAGCCTTAGGGGGCTACATGATCTGAAGAATGTGTAATGGCACGGAAGAGAGCACTGGCCTCAGCAAAGTAATACGACCCTCATATGATAATAGTTGTGAAGCCCAACTTGAGATCATATCCCTGACCTTCTGGATAAGATCATCATAAATGAAGCTCCTTTTGGTCCCCTTAAATAAAGGGACTCCCAGATAAGTGAAACGCTGTTGCTGGTGTCGAAAATCAGTCAAAATAATCGTCTGGTCTGAATAATAGATACTTGTCTGAGTAGTATAGGTCTGCTCTTGTCCATGTTCACCAACTGACCAGAAACCCCCCATAATGCTCCAGACAACCAGGTATCCTCCTGATAGACTGTTTTTGACTGTTGGAGAATATGATCATATCATCAGCAAATGAAAGTTGTGAGACTGTAGTACTACCTCCATGTCGTTAACACATGTTGTGATACACCTGAAACCTTTGAGTGAATGGACGTGAGAAGTAATATGTAGCTATGATGAACAATGATGGTGAAATAGGATCTCTCTGTCTGATCCCTTGTGAGGACGAAAAAAAAACCACATGGAAGGCCATTTAGGAGTACAGAAAAAGAGACTCTGAGATGCACCGCCTGATCTTATCGATTCAGATCTGATCAAATCTAGATGCCTACAATACATAATAAATGAAGCCCCAATCCATGCGATCATATGATTTAGCCATGTCTAACTTTAGCATGATGTTACCCCCTCACATTCTATCATCCTAAGTATGGAGAAGCTCCTGAATCAATATAACATTGTCCTCAATTAGGCGACCATGTATAAACCCACTCTGTTGAAGAGATATAATGCTCAGTAATAGTGTACTTAATCTAGTGTTCAAAAGTTTAGTAATAAGCTTATTGAACATTATACATAAACTGATGGGTCTAAAGTTAGTCCATCTACAAGCACCATTCCTCTTAGGGATCAACACTATAGTAGTAGCAGCAAAACCCCGTGGAAGATGGCTGCCTTCAAATAAATCCAAGACTGCCCTGTATACATCATCCTGAATAATATCCCAACAATGCTGAAAGAATAGGGATGAGAATCCATCCGGTCCAGCAGCACTGTCAACATCTATAATAAACACCATCTTCCGTACTTCATGAATCAAAGTGATGTGGTTTAGTGCCAAATTATCATCCTCTGTAAAAAGCCTGGGGATGATATCAAGCCGAATGAGGTCCAACGGCTGTATATGAGCACATAGAAGATCCTGATAGTTGAAGTTTGAATGTATGCAAGAGTAGCTAAGACTTTCCTTGCCTGTGTCCTGATGGACCTAATGCACGATTTGATCCGACGTCCCTGAACCATTGTGAGTATTGTGATATCCTTCACATACCCAACGTGAACTGGCCTTTTGATTCCAAAAACCCTTCTCAATAGATAATGTCCGATTCAAAACTACATGTGCATGATGTAATAGGTCACGATACTCCGATGTAGGGTCTCCATCATATATTGTTTCTGCCTCATCCACCCTATCCTCAGTATCTTCCACCCGTTGGAAAACATCTCCAAACACATGTTGATTCTACCAATACAATCATTGTTTCAGCTTAAAGAACTTCTTTCAAAGAATAATCATTCACGTAAGATGAGTATGGAGTGACCACTTTTGAGTGACAGGATGAAAAATCATGATACTTGGTCCAAACCTTGAGGAATCTGAAAGGTCTAGGCCCCAAATCATCATCAGAAATTCATTAAAGTAATGAAGACGAATGATTAGATAAAGTCCGATTCAAGTGCCTTACTATAAGCTGTCGACAAAATGCTACATCTGTAGAATTAATGAGTATCCTATTTAGTCTCTTTCTGACTCGACCATTGGTCTAAGTATACTGATTCCCAAGGAAACCAGTGTCCACCAAACCACAATCTAACATCATATCAGAGAAAGCACTAGTGCCTCGATCACGAGTATTATGATCATTACGCTCATCATCATGTGTAATAATGTTAAAAGCCTCTCCCAACTAACCAAGTGTCATCCATATAGAGAAAAATGTGGTGAAGACCATCCACAAATCTCTCCTGATAGTTACGTCATATGAAGCATAAATAATTGTCAGATGGATAGGACGTGCTAGTCTGGGATCCTCAACTCTAACGTAAAAAACTTTGGATGATCAACAGTAACAGTAACAGTAATTCCCTCATTCCAAAAACCCCAGTTCTAGTTCGACGCATTCTGAACTCCCGTGTCAAAGCGTAGATATCGTCGAATATATGCAAATCTATGCTGAATAACAAAAGGCTCTAGTATAATTAAGAGATAAACCTGATGAAGCTGTATAAGTCTCTTCAGGCGCCGACGAGTAGCTACACCTTCACATTCCATATGATGTTACTCATCGAATGTGCGTGAAGAGGTATCCTATGACCGACTCCTGGTTACCATCCTAGGAAATGAAGTATCAATAGCTTTCGAATTTCTTTTCTGACCAACTGGGACAAAACCATCCTCCTCTATCCTACCAGCCAAACCTCCATAATATGCTGACAATGTGCAGAGATAACAGAAACTTTTGGCTCTATATCACCATGTGGCCTCTCTAACATGTCCACTAAGAGATGATCAAAATATGTAGAACTAACCATCATATGAGCACTGCTAATGGGGTCCGGAGACTGAACTGCTAAATGAGGAGCTGATGTAATAACAGGAGAACTCTGAGTATCTACCATAATGGGAGCAACTGTAGAATGATCTGATGGTAGAGAGGTAGTTATATATGGAACAATATTGCTAATAACAGATGGAGCAGTATAAAGACTTGGAGCCATATGAATATCAGATATCTATGATGTAGTAACTATAGCGATGAGTATAATATGAGCAATAGTGGTAACAGTATGAGGAGTAGAATGAGAAATCACATCTGATGCACTGTCTTGTCTCCTTTAATTTATCTTAATAGTCATCTCTGGCGAGGTGTAGTCACAACCTCTTTCACCTTACCATTATCCTTAGCTAAAACTAGATTTGTCCTAAAAGTCCGGTCAACAATAATCGGACCCACAGATACTGGGGCAAAATGCAAACCACTAAAACAACTCTCATTTGAATGTCCGAAATGTGAACATCGAAAGCAAAAGTCTGGCACTTTATCATATACAACAAGTTGCCAGTATCCTCATCTCTTCTCCCTCTCAATACATACTCTACCAGGGAGTTTACACTCCAAATCAACCTCAATACAAACTCGCACCTATAGCTTCATCAATACGAAGTGGGAGCCCAATAGCCTTAGCAATGAAAAATAATGCACTCTTAGCCCGAAAATGAATAGGGAGCAAAGGAAATGATACCCAAAATGGAGCAATAAGAGCTTTATGCTTAGGACTAAAACTGGGGGTCCACTTAAAAACTCGTATGGGATAGCAATCAATATACCAAGTGGGTTTGAGGAATAATCATGAATAATCATCCTCGTACGTCATATGAATGATAATGTGTGCATCATCAATCAGATAAATCTCATAAGCACCAATAAAGCCAAAGCGCATAAAATTTTTTGCATACCTTGATCATAGAAGGTTTATGATGGACAAATTTACCAACAAGGGTAAACATGTATGTGTCCACCAAAAATTGTTCATCCAATTCATCAAAAAAAAAATAGCAGGCTCACCACAATGGATGTATGGTTTTTTAGAAACCAAACTGTGTCTCTAGAATCCTGAGGGGCATGGAGTATAGTAGCAAAAGATTTCCTTTGACTCCTCACAGCCTGAGTAACGATCAGTCTATTGCTGACATTTGATGTATACGATCGTGGAGCGTGAGTGATAACTGGAGCACCAGAAGAGGTAACATGTGGTCTAGATGAGTTCAGAACTGTGGAATTGCTCGGAAAGGGCCGCACGTGGGAACTACGTGTCGATGGTCTAGTGGCGCGTGGGACCTCGTGTGAACGATCATCCGGTGGCTTACTTGATCTAATTCCCATGTTTGGAACCTGCTAAGGTCAATTCCGATTAGCATTTGGAGGAATTGAGGCTATGAAATCCATTTTAAGCTTGATCCATAATGATGGTTCAAAATTGACAGTGAAATTCGTTAAGCTATTGACCAAAGGTATTGGCAGAGAAGATGTAATGATAAGAACATAATTTAGTGGAGGGTTTGATTTGTCATGCAAAGAATCCATATTAGTAGAGTTTGGAATTGAATTGGGCTCATCTACCGCACATTGAAGGATGAAATTGGGGCTCGATTGATCTACAATTCTATGAATTGGAGCATTACCCATGATCTCATGACCCTCAATTTTAGTTCTGGTTGTCGAATTTGGAAAAATAACCTTAGGAACACCTTCAATTGAAACAGAAAGGTCCTCCTCGCTTTCATACTCTCGTGGCAAATTAATTCCAGAATTGTGGTTGACAATTGGCACAATTGATGGAAAACCTATAGATATTCCATCATCATTTGTAGCTCCTCTCTTCGAATTAAACAGTTGGAGCATCATAGATTCATCAAATCCTTGAGTCCCAAATTCTTTCCCAAAGAACCCTAACTTCATCCATGAATTTGTTGAGTTTTGGTTGAAATTGATGTTGACCCATAGTTGGGCTAGGTGAGCCAGAGGGAGAGGAAGGTTTCCAATGTGGTCCACGACCATAGGTTGGCCGGATAGAGTTGGAAATCACAATATTTGGAAACTGCTGAACAGTGACTAGTGGGATTGTTTGTGATTGATTCAAACTGGTGGTGAGCTATTTGGATGAATTGTTTTCATAGGTAGAGTCGTCTAGGTGTGGGTTGTTGATCGATGGTGGACTACGACCAATGTTGGTGTTGGGAAGGAGAGATTTTGACAATTTTATCATTTTCAAGTTACTGGTTCTGTGTAGTGATTTCAGCTAAATACCTTGATGTTATGGGAAGGTGTTGGGTGGAAATTGAAGATGAGGTGATGATCTTTCTAATGGTACCCATGTCAGGTGGCCTTGGTAGCCGGAAGTTACCGAAAAATTGATCCATAGAATGACAAGGACGGAGGTTTTGTTAAAGTCTTTTGTGTACGTATTTATTGATTTAAAAAATATGCGTATTTTTGAGTTAAAGTGTGTTGACGTTGAAAATTGTATGAACAAAATTCAAACCAACATAGGGTGTAAATAAAAACTTGATTGATAGTAAATCAGCAGATTACAAGCGTTAATACAATTATTCCCTTCTCCTTTTGAAGGAGATATTTGAAATATGAAAATGTAAGAATACTTGTAATGTAAAGTTCTGTGTCTTTGTTGTTTTTTTTTTCTTTTTCCTTTCCCTCCTCCCTTTTATAGGGAAATATTTGCATGCATCTTCCATTTCCCATCTTATTAGCTACAATGTCGAGTTGAGAAAGTACACATATTGACAAGTTTAGATTGGTTAACAAGCTCGGCCTGTCAGGTCATCATAAGTTAGCCTTACATATGGTCCCCAACAATTAATGAATTACTTAAAGAGAGAAGCTAAAATATTTCATTATCATAATTAGTGGGCGCTGATGTAAGGCATGCTATGTGTCACTTGTTGATTGACTGTTAGTACAATGTGTAAATCATATATCTGAACTCACATTAGCATGGGCTTATCGCATACACCAAACTATACTTATTGATCTCGGAGGTCGGATGTCAACAAAGTGTCATCCTTAGTTCTCAATTTTTGTGTATCTTTCGATTCATTATCACTTTAAGATCCCAAAAATGCCTAGTTCGTTGAAAGGATGGAAGAAGAGATTTTTTTTACGTAAGTCCTCACAATCCCGAGCATCCTTTTTTGTCACGATTGGATAGTCCTCGACACCAACTCGTTTAATATGGTCAAGCATATTTCGCTGCTTTAGAGAGTGATCGGTGGAAGCTTAAGGAGCTTGAGCCTTTGTCTTATTATGTTGACAACATTCTCGGGGATGAGTTATTAGACATTTCTAGCTTGCATTGCCCTGGGGAAGAGATCTTTTTGCTCTGTACTGTTTTATATATTATCGGCTATTTTTACAGAGATGACATTTGATCATTTTGCTTTACGACGAGCTGTAAGGAAGAAGACCAAAGCTCTGGTGGCCAGACTTTCGATGTTAAAAAAGAGTAAGAAATGCTAAGGCCTAGGACCCTCGACAACCTATCGGAGGGCCCAGATGAGTCGTTCAGGCTCGAGGTGGCAATCTGTAAGTTTGTATCCCGAGGCCTCAGCATGGTGTATTGCATATTGATATTCCTGGTAGGCTCCCTGACATTATGAAACTAGGTGGAGATCCTCACTTGGTGTTATTCTTAGATGTTGTTGGGAAGTACAATACTTGGGGTCGGCGTTGATGAAGGTCTTCAAGACCTTGAGGTTATCACTTTAAAAGTAAATAGTTTTTTTTTTTTTT
>CAIGRO010055125.1:0-13718 GCA_903798355.1 Fraxinus baroniana
TTTGCTTTTGGGCTTTACCCCAAAAGGCCTTATACCAATGGAGATATTGTCCTACACTTATAAACCCATCATATTTCCCATGTCTAGCCGATGTGGGACTTCTTTTGCTCCCAACAACCACCATATTACATGGGAAAAGTTCATCAAACTCTGCAGTACCCAATTTCTGAAAATTTGTTTAATCAGTTCAGGTTATAGCTATGTGATCTATGATCCTGATTTTATTCGTGGAAAAAGGTTATTTTGGTCGGAAATAAGAACTCTCGGATAAGCCAGATCCTATCCCCCTTCTCTTTCACCGGAGGAAAGTTGGTTTCTCATTCTTAAATCTGAGAGAGGTGCTATGTGTAATGTGTCGGCGACCTCCCAATAGGGGGCCGTCATGTGTACATTATGGATTTCCTAAATCTGAACCGAAGGTCAATCACCTCAATAGGTGTTCTAGTACTACAACTATTTCTATTGATTCTCCTCCCTTAATCCCTGATTGTTGACCTCTCAACCCTGTCATTGATTACGATTGTAAGCACGTCCTCAATGGGACAGTCAGATTATTCATACTCAAATATCAAATACAGTATAATCCTTAGTTCTATCTATGAAGCCACTCCTAGATTGCAGAGTCAAAGAATTCCTAAATTACTTCGACTCTCTGTTTATTATCCTTAATATAAGCACATTTGGGGAGCCCCCTCTCCGTTCCCCACTGGGATCAATAAATAAAAACAAATAACAAAAAAAAAAAGATGGAAAAGAACACAGAAAATAAGGCATTTAGACAAGTTGACAAGTAAAAAATAAATCACAATGTTGAAAGCTCTTAGTTTCCACGATGTACTCTTCATGCAACATTTAAATAGCAAGGAAGGTAAATTATCCGAATTCATAAGCTTTTGGGGCTTTTCAGCCAGTATTGTGTCTGGATGACTGGGGGCAATATGAACAATCTTCACTGCACCCACCAGTCTTAATGGATAGAAGAGTACACTGCTGCACTTCTCCGGTTGTGAGCATGTCTATGAACTTGAGCCTTCAAAACCATAATCACCCTATCAATATCAATAATATAACAAGAACTAAGGTCCGTTCGATATCAATTATTTTTCATGGAACTAGGAAAATATTTTCCTTTTCCCACCTAATTGCATGTTTGATGAGCCAAATTTGGAAGGGAATTGGTTTTGCTCCACGCGCTTGGTTTCGTGGGAATTGATTTTCCAGTTTCTGACTGTAAAAAAAAAAAGAAAAAAAAAATAATTTAATGGACAATTTTCATGTCAAACGAAGTCAAAACGAACACTAAATTTTGATGAAAAATAATGAAAAAATAGTTTTTGAGTAAATTTTTTTTTTTTTTTAATTTTGCAATGTTAACAAATTTCATAACCAATTGTAAAAAAAAATTCATTTTAATGGACAATTTTCATGTAAAATAATGTCAAACGTAAACAAAAAGATCCAAAATTTTAAAAATTTTCGTGGTGAAAAATTATACCAATCAAACACATTTAATTATAATTTTCAGTAAAACATTTTCTAAGAAAATTTTTTCCCATAAAACATTTTTTTTTCACCTATTTTCCACTCATGGACCCTAAGATACAAAAACAAACAAAAGCAGATGCACCATGTTTTCCATATACTTTTTAAATTCTTAACACTCGAGGATACATCCCCACTTATCCAACATACCATATGGCATGCCCTGTTTTTATGTTTCTTTAGCCTCTGGCTGACAGGCATTATTTAAAAAAAAAAAAAAAAAAAAAAAATTCTACATATTCATTTTCAACAACACAATTATATAATAAAATATCTGCACGTAAATCCAAAAATTTTTCTTTCTTTTTAATCACACATTCTCCAAAAAATCACTATTCAAAATTTCATTTGACTCTGACCCAAATAATAACTGTCAAACAAGGGGCTTAATTCCTAACAAGCAAGGTAAACAATCCTAACATGGCCAGAGGCGGCAAGCATCAATTTTAGAACATGAAATTTAGAAAAAAAAAAAAAAAATTAATTACTTTTGTTTTTGAACATCTAAATTTTTTAATTATTTAAACTACATTGTAAAAAGGTCAAAATACTGTGAAAACATAGATGCACTTTATGTTAGAATTTGTTTTATACTTGCAAGTGCACTTTTTGATACATATAATTTTTGCCTCTGTATGAAAACCATTTTTTTGGAAAAACATTGTTTAGAATTGTGAATTTTTGGAGAATGAGTCGTTAAAAAGTATAGAAAAGTTTTGATTTACGTGTAAATATTTTATTGAGTGAACGTGTAGTTGAAAATGAGTACGTAGAATAAAGCGTTTTGAAGTAGCGTGAGACAAACATAGGCTTAATTTTGTTAGTATTAGCATGACAATATACAACAATGTTATCTTAATGCGACATAAGTCATTCCTCAAATTCAAAAAATTTACCTATGAAACTCAAAATTATATCTAAATGAGAAATAAAAGAGAGACGAAAATAAAGGTATGATATATAAGATTACAAATGCAACTACACTGGAAAATTAAAGAAGAGCTAACTGTCCAAACTGATAAGGCCTAATACAGTAAAAGAACAAATTAGTCGAACATAGAGCACACTTCCCATGTTTATATCTAGACAAGAATATATAATTTTATGCACATGTGCAATAACAAAGCAAGAAAATTGTAGTCTGTAGATAACGCACAACAAGAAAATTATAGATAACGTAAATGGACTTTATTTCTTGTCTACTCCAGTAACTCCTCTACCTTTCTCTAATACTCCTCTATGCTTCGATCGTCGTCGCTGACATTGGCACCATCAAATAACTAGCGACATTAGTGGGCGCCATATCGATCTTGTAACCCACATCATTTCACTCAAACACTGCCATGATGTTTGTAGGTAGAACTCAAAGAATGAAGCATTGTGTTGAAGGGAAATGCGAGAGGTGAAGAACTAGAGTTTTTCCTTTTGTATAGAAGTAGGGTTCACAGTACCCTACATACCTCTCACATGACGTGGGGGTACATGCAGCATGAGTCGAACCGGCAAAAACGAGCCCAAGCACGAGCTCGGCTAGTCATTTAGACGAGCTACTCGTCGAGCAAGGCTCGTGGGCTTGTGTTTTTGCGAGCCACAAGTCGGCTCGGCTCGTGACTCCTACAAAAAAAAATCAAATTTAGTGACTAGAACGGTCACCGAACACCGAAACTTGAGTTACTGTTTCGGTCCTTAATAATTTTTCCATTTCATTTATCTTCCCCTATAAATACCCATCCATTACAATATTATTTCCTTCCAAACTTACTATCAATATCTCGTTATCTACTCTACTATGTACAATTTATTTACAAGTCATTATCATCATTCTATAATCTATACTCTTCTACTTTTTATTGTTACATTGTTGAGTTATAATCTTAATTTTACAATTTATTTTCTACACTACTATATAATCTTCATTCGCTTCTCAATTTTACTTCAAGTCTTCAACATTCAATTTCAATTATTCACAAATAGATCCACGATCATTTGTTGAAAACTTGTTTGGTGTCGGAGGCGAAACACCTGCCTAAAGTTAATTTGGGAATAAATTCGCTGGTCTAAATGAATTACCCATTCCAGAAAATATTCAAAATTTCGATGTTCATGAATGTAGTCATCCAATTAATTTGGATGACGTTGATGTTGATGCTAGTCATCCAATTGATTTGGAACATGATGAAGAACATGTATTAGATATTCCCGATGCAAGAGGGAAGAGATAGAGGAAGAAGCAGACAAAATGTTGGGGCCATTTTAAATTGGTTCAAACTGATCGTGTGATTAATGGAGTTCCAAATATCAAAGAAGCATGTAAATTCTGGCAACAACGATTGATAGACAAAAAGACATTGGAACCACTCACCTCAATTGTCACTACAAAATATGTGCGGCCAAACATGGGCTTCTCCAAGCTGGTCAAATGCAACTACAATTTGATAGTTCAGGCACCGGCGCTACTACTACGCCACTTTCTACGTGAATATATTTGGAGGAGAAAGCACGAAAGGGAATGATAAAGTTTGTTGACGAACGGAGTTGCCACTAGCAATAGCGGATAACCAACATTTCGTTTCCTACGTCAAACAATATTTTCAACCGATGTACGTTTGGATAAGTTGAAATACTCTTCGTTCTGATACAATTGAATATTTTCTTAATTCAAAGAAGCTATTGATTGCGGATTTAGAAAATATGGGGGTGTGATATTTTTAACTTCGGGTATATGGGAATGGATTAATAAAAGATATTACATAGTTACAACTACACACTATATAGATCCACTTTGGGTCTTGCATAAAAAATTATTATTTTTAAAATTATTGAGTTCCCGCAAAATACTAACAATATATTTAATGCCATTATGAAAATTATTAGAGAATATAAATGCGAGAGTAAAATTCGTTTTTTTACGTTCGACAACGCTAGTGTAAATAAACCTGTTATCGATAAATTGCATATGGGACGTCAACCCGAGTTCGGTGATTATTTATTTCGTATTCGATGTGCTTTCCATATTTTTAATTTAATAGTGCAAGACGATTTAAAATATGTTATGGATGAAATTCAATGAATTAAGAATGCACTAGTATACACAATTGCACATAGTAGAAAATAAACATTTGAGGAATTTTGTGGCGAAATTGGGGTGTCGCATACAAAAACCTTGATTAATGACGTAGGACATTGATGAAACTCTACATATTTATTATTAAAATTATGTGATGATTTCGAACATTTAATTACTGAATTTTATAAGAGTAGGCCTATAAGAAACGACGACAATACTATTTTAAATGGCACGATTGACATTTAGTTTTTAAAATTTAAAAAATTTTGACAAGTTTTTATGATTCTGCGAATATTTTGTTTGGTGTTTATTATCCTACTAGTTGTATGGTCCTTGAACGTCTGTATATAATTGTTAGGACTTTTCATAGATTTAAAGATAACCCCGATTTTAGTTCAATTATATTTTACATGGAATTAAAATTTAGAAAATATTGGGAAGACTTGGCTATGTTATTTCCGTTAGCATGCGTCATGGACTCTCTATATAATTTATCGGGTACCAAATTTGTTATTGATCAAATTTCAAATGTTTTAACTTTTAATGTACCTATTACTTATAGGAATTTAAAACAAACTTTATGTGAAATGTATGAAATATGTTACACGAATATGTACACATATTACTTGTGTACCCTCCAACTCTCCAACTACTCTTCCCACTAATATAGGAGATGACGATGTTGAAGTTTTAAATTTATTCAAAGGCATGAACTCATATAGATATGATTCAACTGCATATGCATGTGGTTTCTCAAGTAGTAGTAGTTTATCTTTCACTACATGTACTCAAAAATCGAGTAACAGTACAAATGTGTTGCCTGCTGAATTAATTGATTACTTTAATCATAATATGTTTAATAACAATACAATTAGGAAAAAATCAAAAGAAGTAATTGATTTTTGGTGAAGGTATAAACGCCGATGGTCAGTAGTTTCTGCAATAGTAAAAGATCTACTAACACCTCTGGTTAGCATTGTAACTTCAGAGCCTGCTTTTAGTGCAGAGAAGTGGGTTTTCTTTGAGGTCATAGTCGACTAAAGAAGATATTTTGGAAGTATTAATGTACGTGAATAATTAGGAAGACGCTCATTATTGACTGCAAGATAAATGAGCTGAAATTGCATGTAGTCAAGTAAGTGATATTTAATTTAACCATATTCATCACAAAATTTTATTTTAATACCTTTATAATTTTTTTGAAAAATTGTACACTTAACAAGTTGTTCGTATACAATTTTTAACTCCGCCTACACGAAATTGAAATAGCTGATCCCAAACTCGGATAAAGGAGGAGAGTTTATCTTTTTTTTTTTAAAAAAAAAGAAAAATATTTTGAAAAATGTATATTTTTTAAAAAAATGTTTAGAAAATGTGTGTGAGTGTGTGTGTTAAGTTTAGTATAGTGTAACAAAAAAAAAACGAGTTGACGAGGTTTAGTTCGGCTCGGCTTGTCGATTACCCACGAGCGGTGAGCTCAGGGCATTCGAGGTCGGTTCGTTTGGGTAAGGATCGAGCTGACTCGACTCGATCCATTGTCACTCCTACGAGTCGAAGAATTAAGGGATGAGAGAGAGAGGTTTTGTGTTTGCACCTCGTGATTACATTTGTGATATATAAATATTTAATTTCAAAAGTTTAATTTCATTTATTCGAACCCAATCTCCACCCCACAAAAAAGGGGGAAAAAAAAGAAGAAGAATTCATACATTAGGTCCATAGTTATCAAATTCGTCTTATCCTTGACTTTATAAAAAACACGTGCGTCATTGTTGAGTCAAAACGTACAATAAATATTTTTTTGAAACATATATGGCTGAAGAGTTATGAATTGTACAAATGTCTAGTTAAAATTAATTGTTATTTTTTACATAAATCTTAGTCTAACTTTCAGTGGGATCAAACAACATCTTGTAAAATTCTATCATTTTTGGTTGCTTGATCTAACTCAAATCTAGTGAGGTCAATCAAGTTGAAAAGTAGTACCGAACTCATCAAGTCGATTTTAAATTTGACCAAAACTGACCAATTAGTCTGAGTTAAATTATGTCCAAAATTGACCCAATCCAACCCCATCTATCTATCCCATGTTAAAACAAGTTAACAAGTTACGCCCCATGTCCCTCGCGTGGCAATGTTAGTGCAAAAAAGGAAAGAGGGGCTTTTTCTCGGATATGGAAGACTCCTAATGAAATGATCGTAGCACATGATATGCCCTTCTCATTTTTGTATTTTTTTTTTCATATATACAAAAATACATCAAAAATCTTGATTGACTAAATATGACTAATCAATTGCGCAAGCATCAATGTGTCAATTTTTAAAACAAACATGTTAGGTAGTTCAAAGATTACAAATGACACGTATAATGATGCTATTAAAACCAGCCACCGAATGATTTCCGTTGGCTTGGTAACTTTATCCGTTAGTCTTGATAACAGCGTTGATGGAACATTCAATTTGAAACAAAGTATAAGTCGTGTAGTAAAATTAGAATAAAATAAAGTTATATGATCGACATGAAACCAAACAATACATTTGGGGACCTATGGTGACATTCTTCCTTAGGTTAATTTCGTTAATGGCTAGAACTAGAAGCATTTTCCACTAAATTCAAAAGAATCAAGATCAAGACAAAAAAATCGACCCTTTAAAGTTTAAAGCCCTAAAATGGAAGTACAAATTGGATTCTAGATTTGTACGTTAATTTGTGTCTGCTCCAAAACCCTAAGTTTTAGAGTAGCTTCCACTGCCCATTAATGGCGGTTGCAGAACCCTCACCATCTATGGACATTTTAGTGAGAGATCCAGAGGGCTTTGTTATTTGGCATGGACCTCCATTCACCAATGGCCAGCCACGGATCAAGCTCGATAAAGTCCAGTGTACCAGCGCAAAATTCAGCGAGGATGGATCAAAACTCATGGTTATGAAATCGGACTCTTTGGTTAGCATATATGAGTGTAACAGCTTGAGAGAGATTAGGTCCCTTCAAGTTCCCAATGTTCTTGCGGCTACTATATCGCCACGTGGGAGTTATCTTCAAACCTTTCAGAAATTTACGTCCCCGCAGGAGAAGAATGTGGTTCTATGGAAGATAGATACTGGAGATTCTGCTTATCAGCTTTCTCAGAAGAATATGACTAAAGCAACATGGTATTTGTTATGCTTTGATGTGTTAGTGATTTGACGGCGGAGTTGTTGAAATTTTCACTGATTGATTGATTTTATGTTTTTTAGGCCGGTGATAAGGTTCAGCTCTGATGAAGCTGTGGCATGTCGTCTGGCAACCAATGAAATACAATTTTTTGACCCTGTAGATTTCTCGAGAAGGATTGTTAATCGGCTTAGAGTTCCTAGCATAGCTGCATTTGAGCTTTCTAGAAATGTCGGGTCTTATGTGGCATCATTTGTTCCAGAATCCAAGGTTTTCAATAAAACTTTGGTCTATTTTACTGAATTTAACTGCATTCCTCTCTACTGTTTTTCCTAGTTATTATGGACCAAAATAATTATCCCTTTTTTAACGTGGGGTGATTTTATACAAAAATAAATACTGATTACTGTCAATTTGTGTCAATGAACACTTATATCAATTTATGATGTTTCTTCTGTATTTTGTCCTCTCGAGTCTGAGAAAAGATATATAATCATGAATTTCATGCCAGACTTCATCTTTTGCAATATAAAAGAAAGAAAGAAAGAAAAGAACACTTGGGGACATCATACCCACAGGTAGAAAAATGAAATCTTTGAGAACTAGAGTGAAATCTTTATTTTATTTGGGATTGCTTAGAGCTTGAAGGTGTTGTGTCTACATTATGAAATTAACAAATTAAATACATCTTGTTGAAGTTTGGGTAGTAGTAATACATAGATCGAAAATGATTTTGGAACTATGAATTCTCTTCAATTATCGTAACTTATTTAATTTTTATTTTTTGTGAACACATATGTAGAAACATAATTCTTTAGTTCATTTATCCCTTGTAGGGAATGCCTGCCAATGTTCAAATATTTGCCTGTGGAAAAGAATCGCAGAGTCAGCCTGTTGCTAGACGCAGTTTCTTTCGCTGCTCATCAGTACAACTGAACTGGAACTGTGATTCCACAGGGCTTCTGGTTGTTGTGCAGTCAGATGTTGATAAAACCAATCAAAGTTACTACGGGGAGACAAAATTAAACTATTTGACTACTGATGGAACTCATGAAGGCCTCGTGCCACTTCGTAATATCATCTCATCACTATCTCCCTTCTGCGTCCTCACTGTCTGTTATGTATTGTTTGTTTAAATATCGTTAAAAAGTGCCAAGTAAGTCATTGTTGGAGACTTTGGCAGGTAAAGAAGGCCCTGTACATGATGTCCAATGGTCATATGCGGGCAAAGAATTTGCAGTGGTTTATGGATGTATCCTACTATTAGTATTACCCCCACCCCTGTTCCCACTCACTCCATGATTACCATGTTCTTCTCCATTTACATACCCGTAAAAGAAGTTTAAAGCCAAATGGCATAGAATCATTCGGTATTGGGACTGTTAAATTTTGCATAAGGTCACATTTCTTTCCAGAAAATGTCTTTATATTGTGATAGCTTTTAAGTATTTGCAATAGAAGTATGATTGCAGATGTATCGACCCATTTAAGGGTGATCAGAAGTTTTTCCCCCCCAGATGGATAGCAAATATAGCAGATACATATTGCTAGACTCACTGGCTCTGATTCTGTAGGAAAGGCATAAATCTTTTAAAGTTCTGGGAAGGAAATTTTGTTCAGAAAATAATCCCTTTATTGCTGACCTCATCATTTTGATTCTTGTTCTGGGTACTTTTTTGTGTGCCTTGACTGATGTCAGTTATGCCTGCAATGGTGACAATATTTGACAAGAAGTGCAATCCTCTACTTGAGCTTGGAACGGGCCCTTACAATACTATCAGATGGAATCCAAAAGGGAAGTGTATCCTTTAAAAGAATAATGAAATGTTCTACTGTATTTTGTGTTCTCTTTAGCTTGTTTCATTTTGGGAAATGTGTAGTATGCACCAAGATTGTTGGTCAATTTTCGTTTTCACAGTCACCGTTCTGTGTCCTTAATAAGGTGGTGTGCAGTTATATGTGTGGCAGGCTTTGGGAACTTACCCGGTGACATGGTACATTTTAATTCCTTTCTTTCGTAATGTGATATTCTGGTAGTTTCTTCTAGATTGTGAGCTTAAATGTTTTCTCTTTAGATTCTAAGATTTTTATTCAATCAATTTCTTCTTTATTATTTGTTTTCCTTTTTGTCAATTGATGTTTGAATTGCTTGTTAGCATCAATTCTGGTTTTTTGGTCGTTTTGCTTCTGGGGATCATGTATATCTAGTTCTTATTTAGAAGATATGATCCCCCCATCAGAATCATCCACTGCTTAGGACAAATCCTTTAAAGCTATAATTAAATTTAGAAAGGAAAATCAAGTATGAATGTAAACCACCATAATCACTACTAAGTTGAAAAAAATGAGATCATAATAAGATTCTCACTGCCAATAAACTTAGTTTCACTAGTGTTTTCAAAATGCCAAAGCGATGCTTTGACTTAATGAAGCACCTGCCTCACAGCATAAGCCTCAAGCAGCTAAGGCTTGCACTACTTAGGCTTTTCCTGTCACTAACAGGATTGTTTCCTTTCTTCATAGCCCCAGCTTTTGAGGTTGAATTTTGCACACTGTAGAACATTTTAAGAGTACTGTTCCAAACACAATCAAAACATAAAATCTGAAAAGAAAAGAAATGTAGAACAGAAAAGAGAACTAGTGAAGGGCTCAAGTAAAATCTCCAATAGTGAAGTTGTAATTTTTCAGTGGGAGACTTGTGCTGAGTAACTTCACTCTTGTTCTCTTTCTTTTACTTCCAGTTCTAGTAGTGGGCTACTCATCTTTTTTATTAGATACTGTTAATTTATTTTTAGGTACTTGGTCGATCAATTTTATGGTTCTGACTGCAAATTAGGCCTTTTATTTTGTTAAATGTTTTAGATATTTTTAGATGGTTTACAGTTAATTCCATGTATTATCTTTTTACCTTTTTAAACAGTGGTTTTGACTATGCGGGTTCTTTTTCGCCATACAACTTGATCTATTGGGAAATCTTTTAAAGGTCAAAGGAAATCAAGTCTTCTGTAACCACCTTAGCCCAACTTAATGTCTGTCTCTCTCCCTCTTGTAATATGTTCATTACCTCTCAACCCCAGATTTGCCGGCTCACAACAGTAGTGAGTGGTTAGTTTGGTGGGGAGAGAGTTTGGATTGGAAGGAATAGATTGGCCTGCAAAAGGGGATAGGCGAAGGGTGGGACTGCTAATGCAAGAAGGGATTGGGAGAGGTTTAGGTGAGCTACTAAGGAAAGAGAACTTTTAATAGTGAGGAAGAAGCATGAACAGGGGCAGAGCTGAGATGGGGAAGGAAAGAGTTGATGGTCGAACTGGACGTAAGGGTTGGGTGAAGAATAGGAAAGGAAGAAAGGATTTTTGGTATTTTTTTTCTCCTTTTGTTTCTGTCTTTTAATTTTTCCCATTTCTTTTTTCTCCTCTTTCAGTTTTCTATTTTGCCTTTTCTCTCCTTTAATTTTGTCTTCATCTTGCCTTTTTCTGTTTTTCTTACGGTGAGTCTGTTTTGGTACTCAATTTGTCTTTGCTGATAAATGGAATTTCTCACAAATTTAATGGTACTAGGGGTTTAATTGGTGATTTGTAAAAATTCGAGGACTATTTTGACATTTAGCTCAAAACTTATGGATAGAAATTAAAATTACCCTTTCTAAGTCATTCTAATGCTAAAAACTGACCAAATGCAAGATAAGTTAATGTTGTCTACCATTAAATTTGTGAGAAATTTAATGGTACTAGGGGTTTAATTGGTGATTTGTAAAAATTCGAGGATTAATCGATGTGCGCGCAAGCTGGCCGGACATATCCATAGTTATAAAAAAAAAAAAAAAAAAAGTTAATGTTGTTGTAGAATTGGATAATGACGATAAAGGCCATTTGACTGATATTTTTTGGGTGAAAAGGTCACATCATATTAGAGTTACATGGGTTCAAAAAATATGGATTGAAATGTAAATCATATTACCTTTCACATCGAGCTATTTGTGCATCCCATGTGTAGCAACACCATCATTTATGTGACTAAGCTAGCAACCTAGTGTGGAGTAGAATATTAGTAATGTGCTCCTTGTCACGCTGTCTTGTGTCCAGTTGCGACTATCCTTTTCCTCACCTCTCTCTTTATCTCTCTGTCAACTCAATTGTCTTGTGTTTTTAGCTAGTGTTCGTTGTCTACATGCTTTATAAATTTAGTTAGTTACATAACTAGTAAAGTTGTTAGAAATGCCTGTTTGTTTAATATCATCACATAGGTCAATTTTTGATAATTTTATATAGCCCTTGTTTGACCCCCACTATTTCCCAAAAAATACATTTTTCTCTCTTATTTTCGACCCACACTCTTCAATAAAATAATAATACACGCAAACCAAAAACTTTTCCTTAATTTTTAACTTAACATTCTCCATCAAAATACTATTCCACAATGCATTTGGGGCAAAAAAGGGGCTCAAACAGGCTCATAGTTTTAGTCTACCTATTTGAGCACTTCTTTGTGTGTTTCTCATGATAAAGTTTGTATTTGCCTTTCAGGCATTTTGGGACTATATGGAAAAGCAGAAGCTCGGGAATACGAAGGCCGAATTATCAGTGACAAGTGAATGGTCCCCAGATGGACAGTATTTTATGACTGCCACGACAGCTCCAAGGCTTCAGGTTGACAATGGGTAAGCTTCTCTGTTTTATCCTGTTACTGTGCAGTGGAAAAACAAATTAAGTGTGACGAGCCTTCAATTTCTATGAAAAATATAAAAGACAAGCCTGATAGGAATGTCAAAATGGACAGATCAAGCAAAAGGGCAACGTGGGGAAGTTTGGCACCAATTTACAATAAATAGGTGGTAGAGAGTTCATTTCAAGATTGAGAATTGGAGAATAATTGGGAGAGTCTAGACCTCCCAGAGTCCCAAATGCCTTGGAATGTGTAATTCATTTCATTTTCTTGTAGTTATATTCTTATTTCTTCAATTCAGTGCTCAATATAAATAACACAAAAATACAGTTTATGTTCAATTGTTGAGTTTAATTACTGCCAAAATTAGAGGGTTCTATCGTTATAATTTAGTATGCGCTGAAAAATTATTGGGCGTTGCTGCTTGAAACGAAAAATGGCTGTTTCATTGCATCAGCACAATTTCTTTCTTGTTGATGAGAACTATCAGCTTCCAGTTAGTATAGAAGTGGTGTAATTCTGTCTCTAAGATGTGGTCTTTGTCGTCAATGAATATGAGTTGCCTTACAATGTTAATTAGTTGTAAACATGTAATTGATGGTTACAATTTCACTATCCCACTGGTACTGAAATACCTCAGATAAATAATGAGGTGATGAAACAAATGCAGCTTTGTAGTGGATAAAATTGTTCTAGTTGAAAAAAATTCTACATTCCAAATCTAATTTCAGTTATAATACAATGGTGGGGAGGTAAAAGTGTTTTGGCTGCTTTGCGCAGAAATAATTGTACATTTTAGTTGGTAATCTTTTTATGTTTTCTTTTTTTGTTGTTGAAGAATCAAAATCTTCCACCAGAATGGGTCATTGTATTACAAGAAGATGTTTGACAAACTGTTTCAGGTTGGTGCCTTTCATTTTCTGATGTGTCTGATCAATTTGATTTTGTCTGCTGACTTTTTATGCTCTCTTCTCACAGGTTGACTGGAAACCAGAGTCACCTGATAAGTTCAGTGATATTTCAGAACTTGTGAAGTCAGTTGACTCATTGAAAGTGAAAGAGACGAAAACACAAGGTTTTTCATTTCAATTACCCTTTGCAAAGAAAGTTTGATTTTTGTGTTTGTTTAATGGCCAAGAAAATAAATCCAGTGTTTTGTTCAGCACCAGGGTTGAAATCTGTACAGGCCTCCACAAAAGCTACTCCAGCCAATCCTCCTTCACAAAAACCTGCTGCTTATCGCCCTCCTCATGCTAAAGCTGCAGCTGCCGTACAGGCCGAGGTATGCACAA
>CAIGRO010055129.1:0-11187 GCA_903798355.1 Fraxinus baroniana
ACCTTAGATATGAATTTTTTCCTTTAAGCTATAGCGTACCAGTTTTTGGTTTTTCAGGCCCAACTGGTTGTGCCTGGTTTTTGAAACGTTGCTTTGGTGTTTGCACCCATTGTTTAAAGCATATTTTAAGACAATTTAAAAAATATCAAACTGGTGGAATTCTTTCAAAAATCAGGTCATAATTTAATATTATCTTTCCTACACAAAACTTTACTACCCAAGTTGCATTATATATTTATCACACGATTCATCTTGACAAGAGCTTTTGCTTGCTCATTGGGTTATATTTTTCATTGTAGATTACAATCCGAAGTAATATGAAGATAATGCATTGACAAGAATATTAGACCATAAAAAACTCTCATTTAAGTTGGGTTAGCCTCTTTCGAGGTTTTGCCTATGACTTAACATGGAATAAGGGGGCAGGATTGTACATTTTCGTGTTCAAAGCTTTCTTGAAGAGGTTGGACTTATTCTATTAGTTTAAATTGAGAGTTAATAAAGGATAATTGATTATTGTTCTCTCACATCGTATCATTTACTAAATAAAGGCCAATTAGTTGTATTCTTCCAAATGTTGTAAAACATTTCAAAATAGAAAATAGAATCCCGATCTTTCATGGCTTAATTAGCCGTAATATACGAAGAAATGTTGGCAAATAATTATATCACTTTGAATTGATTTGGGCAAAATAACATTGTGCAAAAATGAACGATATAAAATGTTAATGGTCGAGACAAGAGTTCGACTTTTTCTCCTTAGATAATAATGCCCCGCACTGGTGCTAGCAGTATTTCGACACTAGTTTCCCAAGATACAACTACCTTGACTTGTAATAGAGCACTCCAAATTACAAGACTCGACGAACCTACTCACGTTTTGATCTATCTAAAATTGAAGGACTAAAAATGCACGAAAATAACTTTCGAGGTTGAATTACAAAATATGAATAATGCAAGGACGAATGAATAATTTTGAAAGAAAAATAAAATCAATTCTGATTTTGGAATGAATGAAAATCGAGGTATGATGACTTTTATATGGAAGTTGAAAAGTTGTATCCAAAAGACAGACACAAACCTTTTGTACATGCAGTTTAACTGTCAACTGTTAATCGCTATCTTCTAGAAGAAAACACGTGTCACGCACAAAAAATTCGGGGAAAAATAATATAAATAAATATATTATTATTTTAAATAGTAATAAAATAATATAATTCAAATATTATTTTACCAAAAAATATATATCAACTTAGCCCAAGTCCAAGTGAAGCCCAATCCCCCGTGACCCGTGCCCGTGCTGTGCCAGCCAAGCGACCGTTTGGATGGACGGCGCGTACGTGTGGGCTCTGGCTCAATCTACTAGCATGTATGTTCTCTCCCATTAAAAAACTATTAGTACCCATTGAGGCTCAAATCGAAGTCCAACACATGAGCAATATAAAGTGATTTATATTCTTCTAGCTTTCTTATGTGGGATTGGCATTTTTTCAATTTTTCTTCAATTTATTTCAACTTCAAGTGGGCATCTTTTTGCCTTAATTTCTCATTTACCTTAAATTGGTTTTGAAAAAATAAATACATTACATTAATATACTCATAAAGTAGAACACACTCCGCTAAAGAAATCTTTTGTCCAACTAACGGGACCCACTAAAATAATTGGTCAAAAGTTAGTCAAACCAAATAATAAAAACCAATTTTCTCAACAATTCCCTACATGAATGGAAATTAATGAAATAACTATGCAGACCCTATAGAGAGACCAAACAGAATGTTATCGCATCCGAATATGTACCGTATGGGTTGAACCTTCCGTAGTAAAATACTATCTAATTTACTTGACTAATCAATGAACGCGGTATCTTGAACTGTCAACCGTTGGTATAAACCAAGACAATAGTATCAACACAATAACCTCCCTAACATTTTCGAGTTCTCAATGTTGTGTTTATTTTAGCGCTGAACAACTCTTGGATTTCATAAGTGCTTTAGAGAATTCAAACTTTTGAAACAATCTCATGGAACGGCCACACTTCACACTTATATAGACGATCTCCTATTAAGAGTACCTGCTATACCTCACTTAAATAGTTCAAGATATACGAATCATTAAAAGTATAACTTAATTTAAAAATTTCTGCAGATATCGCTCTCTTATTGTAGGAATTGGTAGAAGTCAACTCCGAAGTGGTTCTTTAAATCTTTATAACTTAGTTGTCCTATTGAACCAAGATTTTGAGATCTCCATTTAGTAAGGTTGGGTTACCATCATAAAAATTCTTGTTTAGTAGGCTTTAAGTTCATTTTCCTCGATAGACAGTATACTTGATCTCTTGGTAAACTTTTGTTAAGCGGATCGGCGAGATTTTTTTAGACTTTACATAATATATGGAAATAACATCATTTGAGATCAACTACTTAATTATATTATGTCTTCAACGAATATGTCGAGACTTACCAGTATACAAACTACTTTGTGCTCTACCGATAGCCGCCTGACTATCACAATGCATACTAATTGCAGGTACATGTTTAGGCCAACATGAAATATCCTCTAAAAAAATACGAAGTCATTCTATTTTCTCTCCATCTTTATTTAAAGCTATGAACTCAAATTCCATGATCGTGTCGTGCCGACCAATCGGATGGATGGCGGCGACGCCACGCGCGTGTGGGCTTTGACTCAATTTACTAGTATATATGTTCTCCCCTTCAAAAATTATTGGTATCCATTGGGGGCCAAACTCAAGTTCCAAACTTGAGCAATATAAAGTGGTTTATACTCTTTTAGCTTTTTTATGTGGGATTTTCAATTTTTCACCAATTTTTATTCTAATTTATTTCAACTTCAGGTGGTCATCTTTTGTCCTTAATTTCCCATAAACCCTCAATTGGTTTTGAGAAAATAAATACATTGCATTAATTTATTCGTGGAGCAGAACACACTCGACCAAAGAATTGTGACCTGATTTCATGGCAGAATGCTTCATTTGGAAGTGATTTTCTTTCACCATATTTTAGGGTTGATTTTGAAATCTCTTAAAGATGGTAATTAACCTTTAAAATACGGATTACTTACTAAACTCATATTATTTAATAATATAGTTATAAAAATTTTATTTAAAAATATAATTAACATCTTAATTTTCAATTTCTTTAGTGATCTAATTAATAATAATTAAATCTTAAACTATGATTAGTTTTCTTTTAATGCGAAAATGTCCATAGCCTACTGCTAGAGTATTCATCAATAGGTCACCCAATAAAACAAGATATAAAGAGGAATCAATCGGAGTGGCAACAAGACAAACCCGAAACAAGATTAGAGATGTCAATCAGTCGGGTCAAGTCACGACTTGTATATGGGAGGGTCAAAAAATGTTCGAGCTTTTTTAGTTCAAGCCAAGTCGAGCCAAAGCCCGACTGAAATTTGGAGGCTTGACTCGGGCTTTTGGCTCGGGCTTTGCCGAGTCGAGCAAGTTCACGAATTTTTAATTTTTATTTAAATTCATGAAATATTCATGTAAAGAAGTCAAACAAGTTCTTCTCGACTAAAATACAATAAAAAAAATATTCATGTAGAGAATATATGAATTAAAGTACAATTTTCAAGTGTATAAATATCCTGATATTCAATTGTAGAATTAAAAATATTTAAATAGAAAATGTCTTTTAAGTTTCAACACTACAAGATAACAAATAATATTATATAAACTCCTACATAATAAGATTTAAAATTTATATTAACAAAATATAACAAGATTAGTAATGAATATAATAATAAATTCTAAATATAGATAGCTGTACAATAATTATGAATATTAATTATGTAAGCATATTTATATTATACTTTATTGATTTAAATCTTAAATTAAATATTAATAAAACAAAAAAAAAAATTGAAAGTTGGCAATGAGTCGAGTCGAGCTGAGCCTAGACACGAGCCATTTTCATGAGTTGGCCTGTGCGGCTCAACGAGCCACAAGAAAGCTGTTGAATTTTTAAATTTTTAATTTATGAATCATTGTCAATGATTTATAATTGAAAATTGAAAATAACATGTTTATAGCCAGTATTAATTTTATTTATTTTGTCAGATGAGAAGAATTTATTTAGGTTGAATTTTAAATCTTTGATTGTTTGCATTGCCATTCAATGTGATTTACTAATTTTCAACATGAAAGATTGACATAATATCTAATTGAGGCATGAAAGATCCATTTTAAAGTGTCGTTTTTGGAGTATAAATTCCTCTTTCGAACAATCTGGACATACAATTAATGACAGAATTATCGTAATGTACCACGTAACAATGAGATCAATAGGAACAAAAATTTAATTCAAGACTATTGATTTCACGATATTTCTTTAAAACGAATTTGCTATCTTCATGGGTGTTAAAGGTGTTCAGCAATTGTTTCCTAAGATAAAAAACGAATTTTGTTTCCTACGGAATCAGTACAACAACCTGCAGGAGTTCCAACGAACTCAATAAAGTATTTTCACTTCGAGAACATTATCAGAACGGGAGAGAGAGTTAGTTTCTAATGAAAATAGTATAATTATTCTAGCAGTAGGGCATGCTATTTATAAATTCGTTCGTATCCATAAGCCATTTTAACATCCTTCAAGCCATTTCAAAACAGTTACCACTGTTCAAACAACCCTCCAAATTCGAACAGACAACACCATTTAGTATGAAACACTACATCTTTAAATCCAGACGTCTGTTACGTCAGTTAACAGAAGACCCAAACTAGAAAATAACCCCAAAAAAAACCAATAAAAATTAATTTCATTAAGTACTCAAGAATTTGATTAATTACAATTTGACCAAAAAATTTAAATAATTTTTTGTGTAAAAAGATAATATAGTACAAGTGGGTTACTTTGATATCAAATATTTCATTCACTTTTAAATGGTTTTTGTTAAATAAATATATCAAGTTAATCACCTCGCAAAGTGGAACGTGAATATTGTTGGTCCCATTAAAATCAAAGTACGTCTCCCACTAAAATTGGGCTCAAAGTTGACCTATTTCACTAATTAATAAACAATTTCCAACAATCTCACACATGAATGAAATATGTTGATATTTTTCAAACAATAACATCTGACATGTTTTTTTAAGTATAAATAAAGAAAACTATATCGAGATAAGAGCTAGAGACTTTGAACTTTCCCTAGTACAATTTATTGGATTTAGGTGGCTAATCAATAGCAAGATGCTTTGAACAGTCAACCATTCCCGTAAACCTAGACAATAGAAATCATACAGTTCTCTTCAAACACAATTGATTCTCACGTTTGTGTCCATTTTGACCTTGGACACCTCCTGGTTCATGAGTATTTTTTAGAGAATTTATCTTCACATAACTCTTAGAAGCGACCCCTTCTTACCCACATAGGTGATCTATAAAAAGTATTCCGCTATACTCCACTTGAACAAATCAAGATATAAAAATCATTAAAAGCATAATTTAATCTATTTCATGGTATTTAGGCAGTGGCTCATCGTAGGATTGGGTAAAGTAAAAAATCTCCCAAATACATACTGAGTTTTTCATAGTTCGATTATCCCATTAAACATAAATCTTGGGATCTTCAGTCAACTAGGTTGGGTTGCCACCATGTAAACTATTGATTATTTTATCGATTTTAATCACATCCCCTTTGATGAGCTTTTGACTTGCTCTCTTGTCAGACCTTTAGTTAGTGGATCCATAATATTCTCTTTTGATTTCACATAATCTTTAGAAATAATATTAATAGAGAGAAATTGTCTAATGGTATTGTGTATACGACGTATATGTCGAGATTTACAGTTATACATAGCATTTTGTACCCTTCTAATTGCTGATTGACTATCGTGATGGATAAATATAGCAGACACATTTTTTATCCAACATAGAGTATCTTCTAGAAAGTTTCGTAGCCATTCGATTTCTTCCCCAATTTTATCTAATGCAATGAATTCAGATTCCAACATTGATCTATCTATACATGTCTGTTTTGAAGATTTTTCATAATACTGTAGCACCTCCAAGTGTAAAGACATATCCACTTGTCGACTTGGTATTTTTGGTCCCTGATATCCAATTTGTAACACGGTATTCTTCAAGTACTACTGGATATCTTGAATAGTGCAGTCTGAAGTTTTTGGTACTTTTTAAATACCCTAAAACTATAACAATTGCCTTCCCGCGCTCGAATTACTCATATATCGACTTAGCCTACTAATAGAATAAGTAATATCAGGTCGAGTGCAATTCATGATATACATTAAACTATTAATAATATGATAATATTTCAATTGAAACTTGCTATCACCATTGTTAGAAACGAGATGATACTAGCATCCATTGGTGTTTTCATAGGAATGATATCATATTTCTTGAAATTATCAAAAAATTTCTCAATGTGGTGTGATTGAGATAATATGAGACAATTGGACGTTCTAAAAATTTTAATTCCTAATATAATATCAGCGACCACCCCCCCAATCCTTCATTTCAAACTTATTTGTTAACATTCTTTTAGTAGTTTGAATTATGGTATCATTGTTATCCATAAGCATCATGACATTTACGTACAAACATATCATGACATATCCATTTAGAGTGCTCTGGACATATACACATTTGTCACACTCGTTAATCTTGAAACCATTTGACATCAATACCATATCAAGATTTTCATGCCATTTCTTAGAAATTTGATTTAATCCATAAAGTGATTTAACAAGTCGATACACTTTATTTTCTTGTCTTGAGGTCACAAATTCTTCAGATTGCTCCATATAAACTTCTCCATCTAACTCACCATTCAAAAAAAGTTGTTTTAACATAAATTTGATATATATCCAAAGCATTCAATATTGCTATCACAATAAGCATACGTATTGGAGTAGGTGAATATGTATCGAAATAATCAGGACTTGCTTGTAGCCTTTAGCGACAAGCCTAGCTCTATATTTGTCAATTGATCCATTTGTTTTAATTTTCTTTTTAATATCTATTTACACCTCAATGGTTTATTGCCAGGAGGAAGGTCTAGTAGTTCTTATATATGATTTTGTAGTATAGATTCAATTTTACTATGAACAACTCCTTTCCAATATGAAGCTTCGGTCGATGACATAGCCTTTTTTATAACTTTGAGGTTCATTTCTAGAAATATGTTAAAAAATCAGGCCCAAATGTCGTTGTCGTCTTAGCCCTCATGCTGTATTTATGTTCTTCATCATTCATAGATTATTGATCTACAATCTCTTTATTGAATTTGATTCACTTTGCATGTTATAAAGAAAAATATTTTCGAAAAATGTAGCATCCCTCGATTTAATAATCGTATTAATATGCACATCGGGTATTTCAAACTTATATACAATAAATCTGCGTGCACTACTATGAGTCTATGATAGACATAACTAATGAATACAGACTCAGTGGTTTTATGTCAAATCTTAACCTTTTTAGGTTTAGGAACTGCTAACTTAGCCAAACACTTCCATACCTTTAAGTATTTATAGTAAGGTTTGTGACCTTTCCCTAATTCATAAGGTATTTTATGTATTTTTCGATGTGGTAATTTTTTGAAAATATAATTATCTGAATACAAAGTTTATACCAACAAGTTCTGCGGTAATCTAGAACTTATCAACATAGCATTCATCATTTCCTTCAATGTTCGATTCTTGTGTTCAGTAATACCATTAGATTGAGGAGAACAACGCGCTATAGTTTGATGAATAATTCCATGTTCCGAATAGAATTGTTCAAATGGAGAATCTTATTCAACGTCTCTACACTTCTTATTGTCTTAATCTTTTTGTTAAATTGATTCTCAACATCTAACTTATAGTGTTTAAAAACTTCAATTGCTACGTCTTTGCTTTTGATTAAATACATATAGTAATATCAAGTGCAATCATCGATAAAAGTGATAAAATACTTTTCACTGCCTCTAGTTTGAACAACTTTAAATCACATATATCAGTTTGAATTAAATCTAGGGGTTAGGGGTTCGATACTTCTTTTAATAGAACGAAAGGATAAACGAGTCATTTTGGCTTCTACACATATTCACGTTAGTCACTAAGGAATTAAATCGTACTTTGTAATAAATCCAATTTGATTAATCTACACAAAGTATTATAATTTACATGTCCTAATTGTTGATGCCAAATATTGAACTACTTAAACAAGTAAGAAGAATATGTAATTTTATTCATAATTGGATGTAAAACAGCCATTACATTCAACCTAAAGAGCTCTTCATTCAGGTAGCCTTTTCCTACAAACATATCATTCTTTGTAAGTACAAATTTGTCTGAAACAAATATTAACTTAAACCCGTTCTTGCTTAATAGGGAACTAGATGCCAAATTCTTCAAATATTGGGCACACGAAGAATTTCATTTAAAGTGAGCTCATTTCCACTTGTCATTTTCAACACTATCTTTCCATATTCTTCAACCTTGGAAGATGAAGAGTTTTCCATGTAAAGTTGTTCATAATGATCCATCGCTTTGTAGGTAGAGAACATCCAGGGTTTGAGCATATGTGACGAGTAGCTCTAGTTTCCACCCACCATTCCTTAGTGCTCCCAACTAAGTTGCATTCGAAAATGATCACTGAAAGATTTATGTCTTGCACTTTATTAGAAAGGTTGTCATGTTTTGTTACATTGGCCTAAAGAGTTTTTCCCTTGGCATTCTTTGACTTTCGACAGTTCTTGGATCGACGTTCTACCTTACCACAATTGTAATAGTTGCCTTTGAACTTTTTAGGAGTCTTTGAAGAACTAGTTTGCCCTTCGCCATTGTGCTTCCTCTTTTTACTAGTCTTAAAACCTCCTTCCAAATTGTTGCCATTTGATTCCATCGAATGAGATGCATCACTATTCTTCTATTCTCAACCGAAAAATGATATCTTCAAGAAGGTTGCAATTTCTCGATCAATTTTTGAAGTCCTTCCAATAAGGTTGCAATTTCTTGATTAATGCAGCAACCTAAAATGATTTGCTTAATTTCATTCCTTCGGCATAGATGTTACTATAAATTGAAGGACGTGAACTTAGGATATAACAGTTTTGCTGTCAACCATTTTATAATCCAAAGACGACCGACAATGAATTCAATTGTGCCGACATCTTCGATTTTGTACTTGGTGTCCAAAGATTTCCACAATTCTTTCGCAAACTTCGCATCACAGTATAAATTATATAATATGTTATCCAATCCGTTGAATACATAGTTTTTGCGTGGAAAATTCGAATGCCTCCACTCCGTTGAATACATAGTTTCTGCATAGAAAATTCGAATGCTTCCACGCATCAACCGCATCCAATTTCTCAACATTACTTTCTTGCTCTTTATATGAATGTACATCTTCTTTGAGAAATTTTGCCGAACTTAATGCTGTCAGATAACAAAGCATTTTCTGATGCTAACGCTTAAAATCTGACCCATTAAATTTCTCGATTTTTTCTCCGGTCATATTGGAAAGTATAGTGTAGGAAGTTACCATTTCTGAAACACAATCAGAAGATAAACAGTAAGAAGAAGTAGAAATAGAATAAACCGGAATAAAATCATATTCATTTTAAAGTTGTTATTTTTTTAGAGTATAGATTTCCCCTTCAAACAATCTAAATATACAAACACTGACAGAATTACCATAATGTATAGCGTAACAATATGATCAACATGATTAGAAAATTAATTTGAGCCCACTGACTTCACGATATTTTTTAAAAACAAATTTGATGTCTTCACAGGTGCTATATGTGTTAAGTAATCGTTTCTCAAAGTAGAACGAATTTCGTTTTCTATGGAAGTAGCATAACAATCAACAGGAGTTCCAACGAGCTCAATGAAATGTTTTCACTTCGAGAACAATATCAGAACAAGAAAGAGAATGAGATTTAAAGTAGAGAAAGTTTGCAATGAAAATTGACGTCAGTTATGTCCGTTAACAAACGATTCAGGCCAAAAAATTATCCGGAAGCAAGCCAATAAAAATTAATTTCAATAAGTACTCAAGAATTTGATTAATTTTGGCTAAAAATTTAAATAAATTTTGTCCAAAAAGATAATATAGTACAATGAGCCAAAAAAAATTAATTTCATTACTCGAGAATTTAATTAATTTCAATTTAACGCAAAAAATTAAATAAATTTTGTCTAAAAAGATAATAAAGCACAAAAACTCACCTAAAACTCGAACACAAACTGGACTTGAACTCGGGGCACGTGCCATGCTGGCTGGACGGCGGCAACACCCGCTTAGGCTTAGAACCGAACTTAATAGGATATGTGTCTACCCTTCTAAAGACTATTGATACTCCTTAAGGCCCAAACCCAATTCCAAAATTTTCACTTTATAAACCATAGCAAAATTTCATACTTTCCTATGTGAGATAAGTGTTTTAACAATTTTCAATAAATCAAAACGTTGTAAGAATTTGGGTTTCCTATCAATACTATTCCGGGCTCAGTTTACCAAAACAATCGACACCCAAATAGATGACACACAAGAAACCTTCTAACTCTCCCTCACTTTGGTTGCTACTGATTTGCCCACTTAGGACAACAAAGAAGAAGGTGTTTGCAGCCACAATGGCTAAAGGCAAGGAAAAGATAACAAGACTCTCTTCACAAACCAGAAGCACAAAGCAAGGTGAAAGGGCAACCGTGTTCTCTCAATTGCAAGGGCAAGATAGACTTCCCAAATGACCAAGACAAGGGAAAGGGATATATATGGATCACTTAGGGTATAGTGATGGGCCGGCCCAACAAATGAGCAATGAGTGGGCCAAACGAGCCATCCAAAAGTGAGAAAATTGGGCCATGAGCAACTCTAATTAATTCGACTACTTCTAATAGCCCAATATAGTTTTAAGGTCGAGTCATCAATCTTAGGCGTCAAGAACACCCAAATAGAAACAGATAATCACGGCAATCAATCAAGAATAAATAAACATGCGATAGAGATATCATACAGGATAATACATAGATCTTTTCAAACATGTTCACACAGATTAACACCAAGTCAATCAACAGGCTAACACATACGCAACAAATGCATAAATGACCTCACGAATATCTTACCACACTTATCATATCCCATTTCGTGATGCTCACTCCTCGAGAACACATCTCACTTCTTCGCTCATCACGC
>CAIGRO010055138.1:0-15872 GCA_903798355.1 Fraxinus baroniana
GGAAATTTTGCAAAAACGGATGGAATTACGGGAGGGTGATATGTCAAAGGCGCCAGCGACACCATCAGACCAGACACAAGTTTCAGAATTGGAACTACCAGGAGGGTGATATGTTAAAGGCGCTACTAGCTTTAACTCCAGATGCAGTTTCAATCCCTATGCCTAAACTTGAGAATGTGAACCGACTCAGAACAGAGCATCGAGTGTAAGCAAACGCTTCCACTATTAATCGTGATTAATGTGCCATCCCTTAGGAAACAGCAGATAAATTTGATTAGTGTAAGTCTACTATTCATTAACTTTTTGAGAGATGGAAGCAAGCTACTAATATTTCAAAAAACTAAAGACAATTATACTAATTGATTTTAGTTACAAGGAACATGACAATGCATATGATAATTCTTGAGGAATATTATAAATTATCTTCTCCTTCTACAGCTATGAGCTTCCAGACTCACATCCTCTGCTGCAAAGCGTAAGCAACACTGTATCAGCTTTCCTTCAATATAAAATTTACTCCACCGGTTCAAGCTGACTTTTCATCAATATCTATATTTTCTTAATCTGCAGATGGATAAAAGAGAAGCAGATGATCCCTGCTCATACCTACTTGCAATGTGGACCCCAGGTAACGAAACATCATATATCTACTAAAGCACACTTGCAGGACCCTTCCTGGAGAAAAAAAATAAAAACTTCTAATTTTGTAGGCGAAGTATGTAATTGCAGAAGACAAATCAAATTATACAACGAACCAACTTAAAATTCACCTTAGCACTAATTGATTCTAATATACATGTCAATGTTCTATATCAGGTGAAACTGCAGACAGTATTCAGCCACCAGATAGACATTGCAGCTCTCAAGATTCTGGGGATATGTGCACTCATGAAACATGTTTATCATGCAATAGTATTAGCGAAGGAAACTCCCAAACCGTTAGAGGCACACTTCTGGTAAGGAGGGCCGTAAAAAGTTTTTATTTTTAAAGGCATCTATGAGAAAGTATGACACCGAAAAAGAACTTGCACAAAAAAAATTAAAATAAAATAAAATAAAAAATCCTATTTTTAAAATAATCCATCATTTCCAATTATGACAGATAACCCTGCAGAACAGCTATGAGAGGAAGCTTTCCACTCAATGGTATCTATTTTGAAGTCAATGAAGTAAGATTGAATGAATTACGTGCAAATAAAAGTACCTTTTCTCCTGAAATGGACCTAGAGTTATAATTTGCAAATGTACAGGTGTTTGCTGACCATGAATCTAGCCTGAACCCTATCAACGTTCCAAGAAACTGGTTATGGAATTTACCTCGAAGAACTGTCTACTTTGGAGCCTCCATACCCACAATACTTAAAGGTAAAAGGGTCATAAATAAATGGGCTACGATTCATGATAGATATTTCCAAGAAGCCTGAAATTATATCCTCTATATTTATATCAGGGCTATCAACAGAAGGTATTCAGTACTGTTTTTGGAGAGGTATGTGCAGATGTCAGACCTTGTTTTTATACTAACTTCCTTCAATAATGCACTATACCAAGATGCAGATGTTTTAATAGAAAGTTAGTTATTTGAGTACCATTCCAATCAAACCAGTATAGCTGCTTGTCTAGAGATTCTGCACTTCTACAAGAGGAAAGGCTATAAAACTACTAATGAAAATTAAATAGTTAAACCCAATTGAATGTACCCTCAAAATAAGCTTCTTAAGCCCCGTGGTAATAAAATGAACTGTATTCCTTATAGGCCAAATATAATATAAACTTAAACAACATAAATAGAAGGATATCCACCAGTTCATGTTTCACACTCGTTTTCTATTTGAATAAGATCTTTCCAAAGTGAGAAAAACTCACATGCAATACTTTTATGTGCCCCAGAAAGGATACCATGATTCTATTTCATGCTTTTCTCCACTGAATGATTTTATTCTTTACTCTAGATTTCTCTTGTTGGGATAGATACATAAACTAGATCACACACGATTGGTCGAGTTAAACCATAAAACTTAATAATTTTAAGCAAATACATCCCATGGAATAGGCCTGTCAATTGATACTCATTTTAGCAAAAGCAAAAGAGTATTACACCATATACATATACTCAACATCTTACCAACAAGCTAATGACAGCTGTACTCCACCGCCTCTGGTCCTGAGGATAAGTATTTTGTCATCATATTATAGTAGCTTCATTTATGTCGAGTGACACAGAACCGGTGTCTATTCACAATCTCAGTATGATGTCCTAAAAACTTCACCTGGAGGTTACACTCATAATTACTGTCATGTTTTCCAGGCTTTGTCTGTGTAAGGGGATTCGACCGGAAGACAAGGGCACCGCGTCCTCTCATTGCTGGGCTTCATTTCCCAGCCAAAGTTAACTAAGGTAAAGTGAAGGACAGGTGAGAATTAGGTATCATCCTGCTCACCATAGCTAACAGTAGGATTATGTAGAAACAGCAATGGCAGGCCTGGAATCGGAACACTATTCTTCACAGTGCAAAAGGAAATGAAATCAGCCCACTGTACTCATGTAATGAAGGGAAATAGGCTCTGTAGAATGAAATCATAATATTCCTGCTCAAACAAGAAACATTTCGATTCTGTTGACATAGAAGCTGAAATAGAATGACATGCCTTTCTTCTAATTTATTCTTACCCTTTTAAAATAATTTTCAGATATGTAATCTTGATTGCTGGAGTCTCTATAAGTAAATGGAGTAGAAAGGTAGTACTCCGTAGGCAATATCCTCGGCCTTACACCCAGTAGCCACAGTGATTTTTAAACTGGCTAAGCTTAAAAAATTTACATATAAGCAATATGTTACTTTACAATCATGTTATTATGTGGACCATAGTGATATCATATATCATTATCATATTTAAATGATAATTATGGGAAAATGCAATGATCTCTTACCTGCAAATTGAAGCTTCTGTATGTAGACACCTGCAGTGGTGTGGCTGAATTTTGATTTAACAGATGTGTGAAGGTGGTGGATGATTTTGTAGGGGTGATGTCCAGTCATGGTTTTCCATTGTATATTAACTGTTCAACTGCTTTAGGTCGGGTTTCTGGCTGACCTGGGCGCACCTCCTCGACTTGTTCTTGCGAACAAGTCAATCTCAATCACACTCGGTGATCACGCTTCCCTTATTAAAACCTCAAAACCTTATATCCTAAAGTAAATATCGCTGCTTCTACTCTTAAGATGTGTTTGAGTCACATTATTTTGGAAGAATGTATTTTGGAATAGTAGATTGATGGAGAATGTGTGATTGAAAAAGAATGAAAAATTATTAATGTGGTGGAAAATATTATTTATTGAAGAATGTGTGGTTGAAAATGAGTAGAATTAATGTGTCGTTGGATTTTCATAAGAAAACTAATGCTTGCTTAATCTCTATCTTGCCATTAATACTATTTGTAATACCCCGAATTTTCATAAACCTTGGTGTCGCTAAAAATTCATTTTTCTTTGTATTAGAGACAAAATGATAAAAACAAAATTCTTTAATGAAGAAAAAAATTTGGAATATCCATAAATGTAAGTTAAACATAAAAAAGTTATCTTTTAAAGAATAACATAATCACTAATTAAATAACATGTCTTTGATCGAATTAAACTAATTAATAAATTGAAGACAGAAAAACTTAATGTTTATTTTTTCTTTGATCCCCTTGGCAGTCTACATCACGATCTCATCACAGTTTCAATTGATGCGAACTAATCTGTTAAGTTATTATAGGAGTGAGTATTTAAAAAATCCAATAAGATATGTGTAGTTTGCATAGAAAATTATATAACAACAAAAAAACCATTTTATACGACATTTCTCATGGAGTATATTGATGACAAAACGATATATTCATTAATAGTATTTTTGAATTTCCAAAGAATTTCATATTTCGTTGTAAACCTAATAGAGTTCACATTCGTTAGGTCGAATTGAAGGTCTACTTGCAATTTATGCATAAATTACTGAATATAAAAATTGTTTTCTTTTCCTTCCTCTCTCCCTGCCTTTGATTTCTTTCTGCCGATTATGTATAGTATCTTTTGTGGTTAATGAGGCCTCTGACACAACATTTTGTTTTAGAATTAATCTATTCGTACAGAAGAGTTTGACACAGGGCCCCGCAGCAGGCGCCCCCCCAATAGGGGGCCGCCACGTGGCTTTCTGTCAACGAAGGTGTCAAACTCTTCTGTACAAGTAGCGCGATCGTTTATTTTATTTTATAGTTGAAAAGACCGGAGTTTTTGGTACAATATGTGTCCCACTAGTCAAATAGATCTCAAGGGTTGTGATTATCTTCAAGTCATAATTACTCGTTGACGAGTATAGAAGGTGTTTGGTGTAGATTACAATCAAATTTTAAGTGAATTGTGATAGAAATTTTTGAAATGTATGATTGAAAAAATGTGATTGATATTAATTGTTTTGATTTAGATTTTTAATCAGGCCCAAACGGGTCCTTAGTGTGTGTTTGAATCTCATTAAAATAAGGATATAAATTTTGAAATAGTAATTGATAGGAGAATGTGTAGTGAAAAAGTTGTAAATTTGTATATAATATTATTTTATTTGGAGAATGTGTGGTTGAAATGAAAAAAGAAAAAAAAAAATGAGAACGAGATTAAAATGAGTATCAAATAGGGGGCATAATATGTGGATAGGACACACGTGAACAATTTTTGGAATGGGAAAAGTAGTATACAAATCGAAAGATTGCAAAAGGTAATGTTTGAATTATATTTAATTAACAAATCATAATCATTTAAAATAGGACACGTGCACTTTAATTGAAGCTAGTATTTGAATAGCCTACAAACAGGACTTAATAGTCTTCCAATGAGGCCTGCTTCGCGTCCAGGCTTTCTAGCCAGAGTGAAAAATAGGGAGGTATTTGGTGCCCCTATTGGAGGGTCGGTGCTTCACGTCCAAGCTTTTTAGCCAGAGTGAAAAACAGGGAGGTATTTGGCGCCCCCCTATTGGAGGGTCTGCTGTGGGACCCTCCGACCCCACAGCCGACCCTCCAATAGAGGAGCGCCAAATACACCCCCTGTTTTCTCCTCTGGTTAAAAAGCCTGGACAAGCAGGCTTTTCCGTCTTCCAATACAACTTCAATAGATGCAATAAAGTTTTGGAAAAAAAGAAATCTTTACACACTAATGCCGTGGCTGGAGATGGGAATTACAAGATATATTTTTTTCTAATAAATCTAGATTAGTTTATTACTTTATTTGGGATTAAGACTTTATCGTAAATCAATTAATTACCTAAAACTATCTATATCAGGGCTGTAGTAGATATAACTTATAACCGTATTGGAACCTATCGATTCCATAACACTCTCACTGTGGTTCAAAATTGTAGCTAATTCCTAATTCTCAATAACTTAAAAATTAATGAATTTTTTTTTTTCGATCGACTCTTAACTTATCCAAAATAATTTTTCCTCAAACCTAAAATACATGATTTAATATGATCTATCCAGCCAGCCCCTTGTTTGGTACAAATTAAAATTAAATTTTAATCTAAATTGAAGTCAAACAATTAATATTAACCACATCTTTCATTGGTCACACAGCTTTTTAACCATACATTTTAAAAACTTTTATTACAATTTACTAAAAATCTATTTTTAATCTCCACCAAACACATTGTAAATCTCGCTCTATCAATATTTAACTATTTAGCTCAAATAAAATAAGAATTTAAAATCTATTTCATTTTAGTTCTCATTTTTTTCAAAATATTAAGAATATAGCGTATAAAACAAATAAATTTTCAAAGTGTTACATTATACAAATAAAGTCATCTTCTCAATCAAGACTTCTTTCAGCGGGATTGTTACTACATTCAATATGTTGTTGATATGTATATACAAGTCAAAAAAATCAAGGCTTGACTTCTGTAGAATGCACGGTCGAGAATAGAGCAGAACTTTTGCTACGATTCGCCATCTCGCATGTCGTTAGAGATGGGGAAAACTAGGTCGTGAGCACTTCGATATAATATTAAAAATGCAATATTTTGACTTTATTTGATATCCCGTAATGACCTCGAAATTTGAGATAAAAATAAGAAAAATCATTTATATATTTTGGAACGTCTTACTTCGATGAGTGTTAACTTTTGCTACGGTTGGCCGTTTCGCATGCCATTAGAGATGGGAAAAACTAGGTCGTGAGCACTTCGATATAATATTAAAAATGCAATATTTCGACTTTGTTTGATATCCCGTAATGATCTCGAAAATTGAGACAAAAATAAGAAAAATCATTTATATATTTTGGAATGTCTTATTTCGACGAGTGCAAACTTTGCTACAGTTGGCTGTTTCGCACGCCGTTAGAGATGGGGGAAACTAGGTCGTGAGTACTTCGATATAATATTAAAAATACAATATTTCGACTTTGTTTGATATCTCGTAATGACCTCGAAATTTGAGAAAAAATAAGAAAAATCATTTATATATTTTGGAACGTCTTACTTCGACGAGTGCTAACTTTTGTTACAGTTGTCCGTTTCGCACGCCGTTAGAGATGGTGGAAACTAGGTCGTGAGCACTTCGATTTAATATTAAAAATGTAGTATTTCAACTTCGTTAGATATCCCCATAATAATTTCAAAAATTGAGATAAAAACAAAAAAAAACATTATTTACTTTATAAATGGGTGGGTGTGGGTGTGGGTGTGTTGGGGGTGGGTAAAAGGAAAGGTGGGGGCGGGTGCAGGGGAAAAAACCAAAAAAAAAATTCATTTAATCGCTGATGTAGCGGTGCCGCATCAGCGGTGAGCAAATGTTCTCCTGCCCGTAGTGGGCAGGCGAACATGACTCTTTTGTATGATGTCTTTGTTGTCAAAGAACCTTATTGGAGTCATTATGGGCTACAAGATTCTTTTTTCAAATGACTAGGGTGAAGATTCTATTATTTTTGTCTTTGTCATGTTTCTCCAGGGCTTTCAGTTTTTGTGCAATGATTTGTACTGATGCCATGAAATACGGATGACGTTCTATATAAGGCATCCTACAACAAAACATAAAACACGAAAAAAGTATTAGAAGAGGTGTGAGTTTGGTTTCCTCTTACGTTTCATTCGTCTTAGAGATTGCGTTTGTCATTGTTAGTTACATTAATAAGTGGAATGGCCCGTTATCAATTTCAGTGTGACCTCATGTCTTTCTCCGATGATGAGGTCGAGCTGGACGAAGAGGAACTTGTGCAAGAATTGCAAGACGATATCGTGGCATGGTTTCGATACTGTAGATAGGCATAAATAGACGTTGCTACGTACTATCGCGAATAGAGAAGACGAGTCCAGAGGCTCCCATTTGCGAGAAACAGACACATGTTCATGTTGGATGCCATGAACTATAGTCCGAAGATGTGTTATGCAAAATTTCGGATGTATCCCGTAACGCTGGAGAAATTCACATATATACTACGCGACGAATACAGACTACGTAGTGGCTAGCACGTAGACGTGTATGAACAAGTTGGGATGTTTCTTTGCATTTTAACGCATGGAAAAGGGTACAAACAGGTCCAAACACTGTTCAACCATTCTTTGGAAACTGTTGGACACCATTTCAAGAATGTGCTTAGAGCGGTCATTGAATTTAGTGAACGTCTAATCAGACCTGATTCGAACTACAATAACGGTGCTGAGCATCACGTACCAAATATGAACATGCATCCGTTATTTCAAAATTGTATAGGTGCTATTGACGGAACGCATGTCAAAGCTGTCATTTCGCGAGCTGAACGTGTGAATTTTATTGGACGCAAGGACATCCCAACACAAAATGTACTTGCAGCATGTGATTTCAACTTATGTTTCACTTTTGTGCATGCAGAGTGGGTGGGGACAACGCACGATTCACGCATATTGGAACGGACTATACATAGTCCTGAGATTGCGTTTTCGCATCCTGCCCCAGGTAAATATTACCTTGTTGACTCTGGATTTGCCCATAGACCTGGGTACATGGCTCCATATAAGCGGTCAGATATATTGTACATTTTCAGCAGTTTTATGACAGAGAAGTTTAACTTCAGGCATTCCTCATACAGGAATGTAATAAAGCGTGCATTTGGTGTGTGGAAAAATCGATGGAAAATTATCGATCGTATGCCAAGTTACAATTTCAAAGTGTAGATTGCTGTTGTCTTAGCTACTATGGGTATTCATAACGTTCTCTGACGGTCCGGCGTTGTCGACGAGGCGTTCGAAAATGTGGACATGGATCTTGAGGCGGCAGAGGTAGAACTTTCGGACGAACAAGAAGAAGCAGCTGGTGAAATGAATGCACCTGAAATGCAACGCAATGAGTGGGATCGTATTAGAGATTACTTGGCTCAAAGTCAGTAAGGTTATCTTTGTATGACAACGACTTGATCGTAAAATAAGTGTGACCGTGTAAAATTTAAATTTTTATTTCGGTGTAAGAATTATTGTAGTGCTTTGTGAATTGGCAAGGGGAAAATAATATTGGGTTTTTCTTCAAAATAATGCACATAGTGAATGTGAATATGCTTTCCAAAATATGGTGTTGGTATGCCATCAATAGTTAGATTTTTCAAAGTCTACTTTTGAATTGGTCAATAGTAGAATAATGAGATGTGAGAGAAAGTCACCAAGATGGAGGGTACTTCGGTCATTATATTAACAAATCTCACCAAACCTTGCTTCTCTTTTATCACCAGTGGGCCATTTGATGTGAAATAAAAATTGATTTTCGATTCTCACAATCACTCCCAGACGGCTTCTCCGTCTCATCACAAAGCCATTTACTTGTGAGTTTTTAGGTCTTTGAGAAGTGTGATACAAACCTACCGTTTCTTCCTTTTGAACTGCCCCCAAATTATCTTTACATCTAAGCGTTACAATTGAAGACCCTCAGAATTTGAGAATCCGAGGAACCCTAATCTTTCTGCAGTTTGGATGCAAATGCGAGGTGATTTTTATTTATTTTTATTTTTTATATTTCTGCTTTTGTTCCGAGTCATTGAATCTGGCGGGAGCTGGGAAATTTGAAGTAAAGATTTGATTTTGTTTTTGGTTCATATGTGGGTTTTGGATTTGGGAATAGGAAATTCTGAGCTAGGAGTTTCTGAATTTTTTGGAATTTTGCTATTTTGAGAAATGGAGTTTAGTGTAGCTCTGTTCGATTTTCTTTACTTTTAGGTATAATTTCTTAGATTTAATCCTTTATTATTTCATATTCACTTGTGATTTTACATTTATGGATTTAGGCTCCAAAAAATGTATCCAAGTGCATGCATTTGCAGAAACCTTCTAGAAAAACCAATTATTACCTCTTGATAGATGCAATAGTATTGACAAATAAATCCTATTTGATGATTGCAATATTGACTTTTCTTATACTCCTCTCAGGCACTTGCTAAAGAACATAGAAAGCCAAAAGATAAAAGAAGCTACCCAATGAAGATCGGTAAAAGCAGGTTCATCCATATAAAACATTAATTTTGATGCCTCTTCTTCTGCAATAATTAAAACGATGAAGTTGTGAGATGAAAGATAATTGTATTTATTGTTAATGTAATAAATTAATTATTTAAGGGTAGTTTAGTCCTTTGTTCTTTCCATTATTCTATACTATAAAAACTCTTGTATTTTACATTTAGCCTTAATTCTTGAGGCTGTAAGAATCGATTTTCCTCTCTCTCCTCTCTTGTTTCTTTTCCCTTATTTGATTTGTCAAATTGGTTTGTATGATTCACATGGTATCAGAGCTTTAGTCTTGGAGGAATAAAATGAGGTTCGATTTTTTTTGGGATTGTGCTACCTATGAGGAGCTTCGTTTCTGCTTCAAGTAAAGCTGGTGTTCTTTGGTTCTGCTGGCCAGTTGGGTTTGCTTTCGATTTCAGTTCAGCTTCAGATTGGGTTCTTCATTCAGCTAGAACCTTGCCCCTTCTTTGTCTTGCTCCAGTCTGAATTCGACCATTGTCACTTCCTTGGGCAGTTTTCTATTTCTTTCTTCTGTTTATGGTGTGTTCAGTTCTTTCTTCTGGGTGCTATTCTTTGGTTTCTTTGGATGTTAAAGCCTGTGGAAAAATTATTATTTGATTGCAATTGCTAGAAGAGGGAAATGTTTTGTTTGGACGGTGGGTGCCGAAGACAGTAGGTTTATTGTAGTTGTTTCTCTATTGACACCATGATGGCAACTGAAGGGGATGACTCACTTCAATCTGTTAGTAGTGTCAGATTAAACGGTAAGAATTACTCATGTTGGAGTACTGTGATGAGGAATTTTCTAAAAGGGAAAAGATTGTGGGGTCATGTTAGTGGGATTATTGTAAAACCAAAGAGCACTGCTCATAATTATGTGACTGAGTTAGATTATTGGGAATCAAATAATGCGACAATTCTTACTTGGATTCATAACTCTGTTGAGAATTTCATTGGTACTCAGTTGGTGAAATATGAAACGGCAAAGGAAGTTTGGGATCATTTGCTGAAGTTTTATACTACATCATACACTAAGTCTAGCTTTCCAAAGAGGTATCAGTTGGAGAATGATTTACGTGCTTTAAAACAAAAGAATATGAGCATTCTTGAGTTTTACACTGTTATGACTTCGATTTGGGATGAGTTGGCTCTTACAGAATCCGTGGACCTGAAAACATGTGAGGAGCATATTACTTATAGAGAGCAGCATCGNGGGATGAGTTGGCTCTTACAGAATCCGTGGACCTGAAAACATGTGAGGAGCATATTACTTATAGAGAGCAGCATCGATTGGTTCAGTTTTTTATGGCACTTCACAGTGATTTTGAGGGACTTAGGGGCTCTATTTTGCAACATACTCCATTTTCTTCAATTGATTATGTGGTGAGCGAACTTGTGGTTGAGGAAGCACGTTTGAAATCTCTAGTAAGAGAAGTGCTACCTGGTGATTCATCTATACTTGGAACACCACCTTCATCTAGTCCTCTTTTGACTGATCTAGTAGAGCAAAAGTTCTTAGCCACACAGCTACATGCTATGTCAATCTCTATACATATAAGTTTGTCACCTCAGAGTTCCTTAGGTATTTCTTCCTCATGGATCTTGGACTCAGGTGCTTCCAAGCACATGTCATCTGATTCAAAAATCTTTAATCACTTGCGTCCTTCTAATTCGTCTATGTCTGTCATGACTGCTCAAGGCACCCCATTGCCTTTGGCAGGTGTAGGTTTTATTAACACACATAATTTATCACTTTCGGATGTCTATTTTGTTCCATCTCTTACCTTGAATCTTATTTCTGTTGGTGAGTTGTGTGATTCTGGATACTTAGTTCAGTTTTCTTCTACTAGTTGTCATGTGCAGGATCCTCGATCTCAGAAGGTGATTGGGATAGGCCGTAGACAGGGAGGGTTATATATTATGGACTATCTGAGACTACCACATGTTGCAGCCTCTAGTTGTGACTTATCATCTTTCTCTTTGAATTCTTCTTCTTCTAGTTTTTATTTGTGGCATTCTCGCCTTGGACATGTTTCCACTAGTCATTTAAAATTTTTAGTTTCTAAGGGTCAATTGGGAGATTTACGAACTCATGATATTTCTGATTGTAGTGGTTGCAAATTAGCTAAATTTTCTGCTTTACCTTTTCCTCGAAGTATTTTTCGTTCTGCTGCACTATTTGATCTTGTCCATTCTGATGTGTGGGAACCCACTCCCATTGTTACAAAAGGAGGGTCTAGATATTATGTGTCCTTTATTGATGACTATAGTCGTTATTGTTGAATTTATCTTATGAAACGACGTTCTGATTTTCTTTCTATTTATCGTTCCTTTCGAGCACTTGTTAAAGCTCAACATTCTGCTGTGATTAAATGTTTTAGATATGACTTGGGTGGGGAGTATACTTCTGCTGAGTTCTCTGAATTGCTTGTGTCTGATGGAACTATTCACCAAACCTCGTGTACAAACATCCCACAACAAAATGGTGTTGCTGAAAGAAAACATAGACACATCGTGGAAACTGCTCATTCTCTTCTCTTGTCTGCCAAAGTTCCTAGTGAATTTTAGGGAGAAGCAGTTCTCACCACTGTTTCTTTATTTAATAAGATTCCATCTTCTCTCACTTCAGGTTTATCACCATTTGAAGCATTGTTTGGACATCCTCCTGATTACTCCACATTACGCGTCTTTGGTTGTACTTGTTTTGTTCTTCGTCCTGAAGTAGAACGTAGCAAGTTGACATCACGATCAACTATCTGTGTTTTCTTAGGTTATGGACAAGGTCAAAAGGGCTATCGTTGTTTTGATCCTGTTAGGAAAAAATTATATGTTTCTCGTCATGTTGTGTTTCTTGAGCATATTCCTTTCTTTTCTATTTCTGACAAAGTCGTGAAGTGGCTAAAACTGACCTCATTCGTATTGATCCATTCTCTGATGATATTGACAGACCACTTCTACATACCCCATTTACTGTTGATTCTTCATATCCTACAGGTGCACATGCACATGCACCGACACATGATACCCCTCATCCTTCTATGGCTTCCCAAGCACCTCATGAGATTGTTGATCTTGCTCCTGCTCCTTCTATTCCTCGATATCCTCAATGTATTTGTAAGTCCACTCAGTTACCTGGTTTTGCTTATTCTTTTTATTTTGATTCCTTTTGCTATTTTCTAACCTCCATTCACAAGCTACATGAACCCTCTTCCTATAAAAAAGCTATTCTAGATCCTCTTTGGCAACAGGCTATGGCTGATGAACTCTCTGCTCTGTATAAGACGGACACTTGGGACTTGGTTGCATTGCCTCCAGGTAGACATGCTATTGGTTCTCGTAGGGTTTATAAGATTAAAACCAAATCCAACGGTTCAATTGAGCGTTACAAGGCTAGATTGGTTGCTAAGGGTTTTAATCAGAAGTATGGTCTGGATTATGAGGAGACTTTTGCTCATGTTGCTAATATGACTACTGTTCGTACACTTGTTGCAGTTGCATATGTTCGTCAATGGAGTCTCTCTCAATTGGATGTCAAAAATGCATTTTGAATGGAAATCTTCAAGAGGAGATGTATATGGTTCGGGTTCCTCCTCCTGGCCTTTCTCACTCTCCTGAATATGTTTGCAAGCTCAAGAAGGCACTTTATGGCCTCAAACAAGCACCTTGGTTTGAGAAATTTTCCACTGTTGTTACCTTTCTTGGTTTTACATCTAGTCATCATGACTCTGCCCTTTTCTTTAGATGCACTTCGGCTGGTCTCATTCTACTTTTATTGTATGTTGACGATATGATTATTACTGGTGATGATGTTGGTGGGATTGCAGATTTGAAATCAGAATTGGCTCGTCGTTTTGAAATGAAGGACTTAGGTACATTATCTTATTTTTTGGGGATCGAAGTTGCTTCTTCTCCTAGAGGTTATCTTCTCTCTAAGTCTAAGTATACTATGGATGTTATTGAGCGCCCTCGTCTTACTGATACTAAAACTGCTGATACTCCTCTTGAGTCCAGTGCTCGATATTCACCCTCGACGGTTTAACCTTGATTGACCCCACTTTGTATCGCACCATTGTTGGATGTTTAGTTTATCTTACTATTACACGTCCCAATATTGCTTATGCTGTTCACATTGTTAGTCAGTTTGTTTCAGCTCCTACTACAGTTCATTGGGCAGCGGTTGTTTGTATTTTGTGCTATCTTCGTGGTACTTACTTTCGGAGTCTTTTATTTCCATCAACCTCCTCTTTAGTGCTCCATACCTACTTTGATGCTGATTGGGCCAGTAACCCTACTGATCGCAAGTCCACTACTGGTTTTTGTATATTTTTGGGTGATTCCCTTATCTCTTGGAAGAGTAAGAAACAAACTGTGGTTTCTCGTTCCTCTACTGAGGCCAAGTATCGAGCTATAGCATTCACTACCACTGAGGTTGTGTGGTTGCGTTGGTTACTTGTAGACATGGGTGTCCCCTCGTCCCTCCAACTCCTATGTATTGTGATAATCAAAGCGTTATTCATATTTCTCACAACTCCGTATTCCATGAGCGCACGAAGTATACTGAGATTGACTGTCATTTGGTTCGCCATCATCTGCAGACTGGTACTATTTCCCTACCTTTTGTTTCTTCATCATTGCAGCTTGCTGACTTCTTCACAAAGTCACATCCGGTTCATCGTTTTTGTTTCTTGCTTGACAAACTCTTGTTACTTCTTACTGTAGCATCGTGAGTTTGAGGGGGGATGTTAATGTAATAAATTAATTATTTAAGGGCAGTTTAGTCCTTTGTTCTTTCCATTATTCTATACTATAAAAACTCTTGTATTTTACATTTAGCCCTAATTCTTAATGCTGTAAGAATCGATTTTCCTCTCCCTCATCTCTTGCTTCTTTTCCCTTGTTTGATTTGTCAAATTGGTTTGTATGATTCACATTTATTTCATTTGAGTTACTTTCTATCTTAGAAAAAATGTAACAAATATATATGTTCTGTTTTCCTATTTTTCCATTTGATTTCTATAAACGTTTGACATGATATAGGTAAACAAGCACATATTTTGCTTTCGATATGTGGTACTATATACCATATTTCGAAAACAAATCATAATCCTGGAGATTTTTAAAGAGGCCTCTCTTTTTCAATATTGTTCAATCCTCAATAAGTTCTTTTACCACTTTCTAGGTCCTCCTGATATAAACTGCTCCTTCCTTGCGATTTACTTGCTTATCTGGTATGTAGGGAATGTTTGTACCTGCCATAAAGGGACAGGGCACTGATGAACAATAGAAAAAATGGTGCCCTTGGCCTATAAGATGCAAATAATCGGCTGCTATGCACAAACTGAACTTGGTCACGGCTCTAATGTACAAGGCCTTGAAACCACTGCAACATTTGACCCTTAGACTGATGAATTCATAATTCGTAGTCCAACATTAACTTCAAGCAAAGTAAGTAAAATGGCCTATAAGAGGTCTGTAATATTTCATTTTCTTGCTGAAAATTAGGAGAGATCTTTTGTTGCTTTGAATCTAGTGATTGTACTACAGTTTTTTTTTCGGAGTCAATCATGTATGGTTCAGTATAATTATGATTCTCTATTTTCTTCATTGATTTTCTTGAATTTGGTCCTTATTCTCTGTCTTTTTTTCTGAATAGTGATGGCCTGGTGGACTAGGTAAAGTATCCACCCATGCTGTTGTTTATACGTGCCTCATTACAGATGGTATAGACCAAGGAGTTCATGGTAAGAATATAGCCTATATTGACATTGATATCCAATTTTATTCTTGGACTTGTTAGTCTAAGTAAATATACTGTCTAAGCTTTATTGTCCAACTACGGAACTTGGAGGACCATACTCCTCTTCCAAGAATAACCCTTGGTGATATTGGAACAAAATTTGGAAATGAAATGTACAATACCACGGACAATGGTGTGTTAAGATTTGATCATGTACGTATTCCTAGAGACCAAATGTTGATGAGGTATACTTCCATTCAAGTTTAGTTATTTTGCATTGGCTAAAATTGGTGAATCTCAAGTCCGTTTCCTCAAAGATTGATATTAATTATTTTTCTATTCGGGATAGTATATGAATATTCACAAACCAGTCCTGTGACGGGGGGATGAGTATTTAGAAGCATATTATGTTGACCTATGGTTGATGTCTCATTTTGATTATCCCAAACAAATTGTGTTTATTTCTAACAAATTGACTTCGAGTGTCTATAGTAATTATTGCACAAGAATAAAATCTAAGGCACGAAGTTCGAGGTCAAGTTATTTGCATACAACGCTCGATGTGGAAACGAAATTGATTAAACGAGGCTATGATTTAATAAACTTGCAAAAAGATGCATCAACAAGAATCGAGACAAAA
>CAIGRO010055159.1:0-17527 GCA_903798355.1 Fraxinus baroniana
TAGAAGATGGTTATAGAATGAATGAAAATGAATGAGAATTATATTGTTGATAATTGATAAATGGAAATATGGAATTATGGAGAATGTAAATTGTAGAGAGTATTGTATAGTAAATAATGAGAGATTGATATTGGTGGGAAAAATGGCTAATTATGGTAGGTATTTATAGAGGAAAAAATGTATGTGAATTGTGATAATTTAAAAAAAAAAATTAAAGTGAAACAAAACAATTCAGTGACCGTTTGGTCATTGAGTCATTGCATTCAGTGACCACAACGGTCACTGAAATTAAATTTTTTTTTTTAAATTAATCAAGCCACAAGCCAAGCGGCTTGTGGCTCGTTAAAAAAAGGTGTCTACGAGCCAGCTCGTGGGCTGCTCGACGAGCAACTCGTTAATGCCACGAGCCAAGTAGGCTACGTGGTCGGCTCGTGCTCCTGCTCATGCTTGGGCTTATGGGCATGAACAGTACAAGCCGACGAGCCGCTCGGTTCGATTGCCATCACTAACTTAGACTTGTATTAATAAGATGTTAGGATTGAGAAAAAACAATTATTATCTTGGAAGCACAAGAAAAGAGAAACCCTGATTCTCTCTCTCATTCTTGTTCCCTATGTGAACTTCCATTGAAGGCTGAACATTTGGATAGTTGTAAATTGCATATCAGAATTGTTAATAGAATCAAACCAAATGTATAATTATCATCACGGTTTCTTTCTTAACACAAAGCAAATCATTTATGGAAATTGAAATATTATTTAAATTCCGTTGTGAGTTAAGTAACTTCCCAACACTTTAGCTAAGGCATGGGATGATTCTGAAGGTCCAAGGTATCTGAGATATGGTAGAGTGGAGCTTCTACGTAATAGAACTTCTCGGATCAAGTAGTACCTTGGTGCTCTAGATCTGACGCTCTTTGCTGCTCGAGGATCCTCTGGCAGATTCCTCTTAGTTATAAAGTCAACTAATGGATCCATCAATGAGAGTTCATGATTAATATCCCAGACATAGGGTGTTTAACTTATGGTAGATTATGTCATAATTTTGATGTGGACTATCCTATTAAGTCCATCTAATCCCATGAACACGAATCTAGACAAGGCATTAGCCATACAATTGTCAACTCGGGCAAATTTTAGAATTTCACAACTCTTGAATCGTCTTTGAAGATCATGAACTTTTAAACGATATATGCTCATTTTCTTGCCTTTCCTTTCAAATGAGCTTTCAATCTCACCAACTACAAGTTGTGAATCATTGAAAATCTTGATATGTTTAAGCTCTAGGTTGTTAGCGAGTTATAGAGTAATGATGATAGCCTTATATTTCGCCTTGTTATTGGTAGCCTCGAATTTAAATTTTTGATAACTATGACCTTTGGACTTGAGCTTGAGAAGTTAGATGCTCTATCTACAAATATTTCCCAAATATCCATGATGTTGGTAGGATTATCTACTAGTCTCCAAAGACTTGGGGTGAGTTCTACTATGAAATAGGCCAAAGCTCGAGCATTAATTTAAGGTCGGGGTTTGAACTCCATATCAAATTCATCGAGTTATCGCCTATTGTAATAGCTTTCCTGAGATATCGGGCATCTGAAATATGCGGTTGAGTGGTTGATTTGTAAGCATTACAATCGGATGAGATTGAAAATATTGATGTAGTTTTCGTACCGTCATGTCCAAGGCAAAAAGAAGTTGTTCTGCCAACATATATTTATATCTGGTCTCTACATCAAGTAGTACTTTTTTTTTATACATTAGATGGATTGTTGAGCCTTGTTAACCTCTTTTACCATTACTCCACTTACTGGATTTTGAGAAATATCTAAGTACAACAGTAAAAAGTCATGTGGAAGGCATTGCGCTTCACAAGAGAGGAGGAACCTCTCAAGCTCATGTGGGTTTTGTAATTCTTAAGGTACTTGGCTAGGTTTCCTCTTCCATTATCTTGATGAGCTTTGATGATACAAGTGGTTTGGGATTGGAGTTTTCCTTAGACCTTGCAAGAAGGGTAGATTGTCATTATCATCATCTAGGTCGCAGGACCTTTGGGATCTTTCTAAATCTTCATTCTCCCCAACTTGATACCTAGGAGGTGCTTGATATGGTCTTACCTAATTTCTTGCTTGCTCCTCCCTCCTCTGATGCTTATTTCTAGGCTGAGGGTTGTGTTAGACATGATCTTGTAATTCTCATGCTATCTCACAAAGGGAGGTGGTTGTTGAGGCTCATTTCAAGGCACTGGAGGGGGTTGTATCGGCCTATTTCTAGGTGTCGGAGGTGACTTATCTTGCCTATTTATAGGTTCCCTATGGCGAAGCCTATCAAAGGCACTTGATGACCTCTAAGGCATGTTCTCTGATTCATATTTATGAGGAAAATTATCCTTCATATAATTTAGGGATGTTTCTACTCACACTTTCCTTTCTTGGGGAGCATTTTCCTTGCCATATTGTTGATAGTCATCTCTTTGTCTTTAGACCTTCTCCACGTAGCTTTGGTTAAAGGACTTCTTATGTTGTATGTGGGCATCAGTCATTGTGCTTCACCTTATTGATCAACTTCAGATTGCTATATTGTGCTTCATTCATGGGCTTCAGTCAAAACTTAAAGCCTCGTTGGTGAGGCATAGCATTTTAGCTCTTCACCGTCCACGTGATGGAGAAATATGATTAGCTAATACTTCTAAATTTAATTTTTATTCGATAAAAATTGTATTCGACGGATTTTGAAAACTAGGTTTTTTTTTTTGTAGAGCTTAGGTAAAATTCCTTCTCTACTTACTAAAAAAATAGGGATGCTATTACACTTTCTGCCGAGGCTTAAGTCAAAGACCATGTTATAGTCAATGTGGGATGTAAGTCAAATTTGGCTAAGTCAACGAAGACTCAAATGATCAAAATAAAGAAATCAAAGAAAAATAGATGTCCAAAAGCTCCCCTGGCCAAAGTCCTTATAGAAGAAGCTGGCACCCTTCTCATCTGAAGCACTATATAAGTGGCTGAAGCTTCGAAGCCGAAGCACTGCATAAAAAGTCAAAAAAGAAGTTGAAGCTCTCTGTCACTAAGCTCTTTACATCGAAAGATGTCCAAAATGAAGATCCCTTTTGCTGAAGCCATTCCTGTCCTTTATAGGATCTACAAGCAATCTTTAGGAGTGATTGATGTTACTTTTGTAATAATGAATGTCAGGATTACCAGCCCAATATGGTGGCTGACCCGTTGTCAATGTATTAAATGTATAGTAGATGGAGTGATGTAAGGGTTCCACTTGGAGGGATGATGTCATGTGGTTTTGATCCAACAGCAACCATGTTAGCTAGAACTCTATAAATAAGCAGTTTTTGTAATATTTGTGGCTAATGCAACCCTTTACAGTTGAATCTACCCTCGATCTTCTCTCTTTCTTCCATATTTATTTGCTTGAGTTTAGATTACTTCTACTAAGTTGGAGTTGCTTAATATTTTTTGTTTATATGCAATCACCTTTGATCACATTATCGGTGCTGGAACATTTTTGTCTCGTGTCATAGAGCATCTCCCACGTCCTAAGCACCAACCTTCTCCATTCGATCAGAGCGTGTTGGAATTTGCTTGCGTAGACGCAAGTGTGCCCGAAATCTGTTGGCCACGTGACCACTATAAAAAAACTTATGGGCGCCTTCTGTGGGAAACCACATATTCAACCACGAAAAATTCATGGAAAAACCATAGGAAGATATATTGTTAGGTGATTCTATCGCCTTTGAAAAAAAAAAGGTTGTTCTCAAAGAAGGAACCGCTGAAAAGTTCAAGGAAAAATACTTGTTGAAATTCAGTTTATTCCTTGAAAAAGGAATATTGTTTGTTCAGAAAAAGCTAACTTATTTATGAAGAAAAATAAATGTTATCATGAGCTCCAACAATGAAGAATCTAATCCTCGAAGAGCTAGGGAACACCCTAAAGAAGGGAAACATTTCATGTCGCTCCAACAACTCATCCTAGACCTCATCATTTGCATTAGTGAGGAGTATCCAAGATAACAGCCAGACTCACCATGGAAGTAGCCACTATGACTGCCAACATGAGGAATATCACCTAGAAGAACATACCATGCAAGAGCTATTGAGGAACATGTAAAACTATAGAGGAAACCCAATGCCCACATGTGCAAGTCAAGGGAATGCTCACCTCCCTAACCCTATCCTAATCACATAGGGAAATTACTATCATGAAGAGGAAGTTCAAAGCCAAATGGCCTACCAACCGTATGCCTGGGAAGAAGCCCCTTAAGAGAAGAAAGTTGGAGTTAACACTTACACCAACTATGCCACTAACCAACCTAATGAGGTCCCATTCAACTTTTTACCTCAGAGATCTACAAGCGTCTTCGACCGGTTAAGTCTAGGAATACCAAGACATAAGCAGGCTAAAGCTCCATTTGTACATAGAAATAGGCCATATGGACCACCCTAGTTTGAAAGGCAAAGTAAACCCATCTATGGCAACATGTCTTAGAATCTTTCATCTAGGAATAGGTACAAAATGAGGACAGAAGAGGCTAGGTATCGGACATGACCGTCCCAACTATACGCTTGGGTAGATGAGCTACCTCAAGTCCTATGGATTGTCCGAACAACTAGTAGGATGGCTATAAGAGAAATTCATTTTTCTATGGCTTTTAGAGCAGAGGCTATGAGTCTAGTTGAAGTGGTTCTACTCTTTCCTCGACGTTTACATTTTAATGAAATAACTAATGACGAATTGAGAATGTACGAACTTGGTTTCCTTGATGAAATGAGGAATGAATCACAAGTAAAATTAGCTTCTTACAAGAGAAAATTGGCCCATTTCTATAACTCTAAGGTCAAGAATAAGTCATTTCATCTCAACGACCTAGTGTTACGAAGGGTATTTTTATCTTCTGAAGGACCAGGACTAGGGACTCTTGGTCCTAACTGGGAGGGCCCCTATCGCATCAAAGAAGAGGTTCAACCAAGAACTTATAGATTTCAAAATTTGGATGGAAAGGTCTAGTCTTATCCTTGGAATGATGAACACTTAATTGTGTATTACCAGTAGAGGTATAAATACCCAATTTGTACAGTTTTTCTTAATTCAATGAAAGTGTTTTGATAAAATTCTTGAAACTAAAAGTGCCTCCTAACATTCGAAGTCCTGGGAGAAGCCCTGTTCGGTAGGCTAGCCACCAAATAGGAAAGCGTGGGCAATTCGATGAAGAGATGAATATCGAAAGTGATCACCTCCTTATTCGTCGAAGCGGACAACACATGCCATCAAAGATAAGTTATTGAGTCATCACATGGGCAAACCACTCAACCCCATGCTCATGAAATAAATCAAGTTAGAATGGCATACGACACTTATACAAATTATGAATTGTAAAGTAAGTTAAATAAGTCTCAATCAAATGGAAGCACATCCTGAAACGATGACATAAGTAAAGATGTAGTATAAAAATCAAGAAATTAACACAAGTATAAAGAAAAAATATTCAATAAATGAAGGAATTGTTATATGTAGGCTGAGGCCAGAAATAGAAAATAAATTACAACGACCTAAAGTTAAGTAGGAGGGAGAAGGGGATTAGTGCTTGAAAAAGGGACAATGGCTTTGGAGCCAACTACTTCATAAGTTGCATTATCATTCCCATCCTCATCGTTTTCCAACTTAATCACATGGTTACCATCTACTAGAGTCTAAGGCTCCGTTTCCTCCAAAAACTCATCACTTAATTCAGAATTGTTAAAGAATTGAGAGTGCACCTCAATCTATTCCATGACATTGACGTACGCATACCTTTGCTTGTATTTGAAAAAATGCTCATACTCTTCAGTTAAATGGAAATTGGCAATGTAATGCTTCACAGCGTCATCCCTAGCAAATTATGCTTCTCCCTCACAGATTCCATTTCCTCATTAAGGCCTGAAACACTGGAGTTAGGCTTCTTTACCTGCTGCTTTAAAGTAACATTCTTCTTATTCGACCTTTCCAAGTCCTCGATGGCAATATTTTGGTGGGCGTTAGAGGTTTTCACCCATTTCATAAAAATAACCACGCTTTGAGATAAGTGGACTTCCTTCTTCAGCCTACTGCTTTTTCATGGCCTCCTCCACCTACTGCTTTTTCAGGGCCTTGGCCTCAGATTTGGCCCTTTTGACCTCTACTTCTTCTTGGGACGCATTGTTGGAAAATTCCTTATTCTTTTTTCAAAGTTTTTAAAAAGGACTTCATCCATATGGCTATTTCGAAAGCTCTCTCAGTTTGGCTTACCATGGTAGTAAATATATCCACCGAGTCGCTTGTCTCAATGAAAGTATGCCACCTCTCTGTCCAGAGATTTTAGAAGGTAGAGTGGTTGTTTGTACTTTTGGAGGAAGTAAAGTAAAGGCTTTCAAGGCAAGTTCATCTCCCCGCATTAACAAAGAAAGATTCGTGCGATGAGGTGGATTAGAAGTGGTTGTCGAGTCACTCGATGTTTTTTCCCTTTTCAACGGCTCCTACTTTAGACGTTCCTTGACTGTTGGCCTCTTCTATCTTCCTTTAGCCGTAGCTATGGAGGGTACCGTTAATTTTTTCCCAGCTGGGACTTCGGATCTTAGCGGTGGGCTAGTAATGGACCCCCTACTCCGATAGAAGAAAATGAGTGTCTTTTCTTAGGAACCTCATCAACAATATTTTTTCCCTTATCCTTAGCGGTGGACTACCCTTCTCCTTTGTGACTAGCAGCATCTTTGCTGATATTCTCCACTTGGTCCCTCACCTGCTTTCTCGCCATAGATGAGGGCTCCAGTGTCTTCCTCCCAATAGTGGAGGGGCAGCAAAAATGGAGGCTATATCACGAGTGGGGTGCCTCTTCTTTTCAAATTCTCTACAATAGACCAGGATCAGCCCAAAATACCCATCAACAGCTGAGTTATAATTCAAGTTTCCACTGCAAAAGGTTTTTTGAGGTTACCTCTCCGAGCTATCAAGCGAAACTCTTCAAAATTTCGCTTTAAGTTAATCAAGTGATCAAACTCCCTTGAGGATAGAGGATTAAGATATATGCCCTCTATAACACCTAGCTCAGCTGAGGTCAATTTGAAAAGACCCACCGAGTCTTCCATAATGGAAAAGAGAGGTTAGACCACTTCACAATTAAGAAACTAACTCTAGAAAAATGAACACTCACTAGCTCCGAAATAACAGGTTGGCATTGTCACTTAGAGGGCTCCGTTACCCTCACATATCTGCCATTGTCCCTGTAATCAAAACCATATCTCCTTCCATACTTTTATGGAGGAAATGGGACTTGTTACAAAAAGAGAATGGGCTCCCCAAGGGCACAAAGAATACTAGTCCTTCGAATCATCTTTCCCCAAGACCCTAAGTTGGAATAAGGTTAGTAAAACATGAAGGGGCATGTCCTCACCGAGGGAGGTATCCTTCCGAAGTAAATAAGCCCCAATTAATTAGGCCGCCCATGGATTGGGGACAAGCTGGTAGGTGCCAATCCATACGACCTGAGTACGACTCTAAAAAGGATGAAGGAGTAGACGAAGTCCTCCATTTATAAGGAACTCGCTGACGGCAACGTACCCCTACCTAGGAAAGTAGGTTTGCTTGCTAGGAGAAGGGGCCAGAAAGTTCGATATTATAGGGGATATGATTATTTTCCATAGTTTTACAAGGTCAGACATGGTTACACTCGAAGTGATTTTTGTTGTTCCCTAACCCGCATTGTAGTCTACCCACCCTCCCTTGTGGTCAGAGCACGATAGCAAGTCTTAATGGCTTAGATGAGGTCAGGAGGATTAGTTATTAGGACCCCCATCTCAGATGCTACAATGCTAATGTCTAAACTATTGAGTTATAATAGATGCCATATCAGGAGTAGGGTGCATCCTTTTTCAAAATCCTCTACAAAAGACAAAAGGATAATCACAAAATACCCTTCAATAGTTGAGTTATAATTCTTCAAGTTTCCACATAAAAAGTTTTTTTGAGGTGACCTCTCCGAGCAATCAAGCAAAACACTTAATACGATGGAAAAAAGAGGTTGGAACCACTTCACAATTATAGAAGATGAAGATATATGTCCTCTATAATACCTAGCTCAGCTGAGGTTAGTTCGAAATTACCCACCAACCCTTCTACGATGGAAAAAAGAGGTTGGAACCACTTCACAATTAAGGAACCAACTCTAGAGAAACATACACTCACTAGCCTCGGAATAACTAGTTGGCATTGTTACTTAGGAGGCTATGTCACCCTCACACATCTGCCATTTCTCCTTTACCCAAAACTAGGTCTCCTTCCATCCTTCTATGGAGGAAATGAGGCCTATTACAAAAGAGGAATGGGATCCCCAGAGATACAAGGAATGGATGAAGAGGTAGACGAAGTCCTCCCTTCAAAACGAACTCGCTGAAGATGACGTACCCCGGCCTAGGAAAGCAGACTTACTTGTAGGGAGAAGGGGACCAGAAATTCGATATTATCGGGTATGCAACATTTTTTCTCAATTCTACAAGGTCGAACATGGTAACACTCGAATGGATTTTGGTTTCCCCCTAACCCGCATCGAACTCTACCCAACCTTCTCTTGTGGTTATGGCACTCTAGCCAACCATAATGGCTTAGACGAGCTCAACATTATTAGTTATTTTGACCCCCATCTCAGAAGCTACAGTACTAATGTCTAAACCCCTCCCCCTTGGTCAGAATGTCAAGAAGCCATGAAACTTTACAAACAAAGAGATTGAAAAATACTTAATAAGATTGAAAAACAAGATAGTTGAAGGAAAGTGGTTGGAGTTTGTAAAGGAGATCGGAGAAAAGTTGGGAAAAAAAGAGAAAGCATAAGAGAGTTTTTAGGCGTTTAATTCTTCCGTTTTCAAAAAACAAAGTGTTTATTCCCCCAGATTGTGGTTTTTATAGGCATGGGTCATCAATCCCAACCGTTGGATTCGGATCGTAACCATTCATCGTTCATTTAAAGGTCAATTCGAGTTATCTATATCATCTGCCTCTTCGTATTCAATGGCTTAGATCGAAGCGTTTGTGCCACGTGCACTAATGCATCTACCTCCCATAAAACAGCCGCAACTATTATCATTGCCCATTAAATATGGTAATAGTTGCTATGGTAATAGTTGCGTGTATGGAAAGTTGAACATCTGCAGTTGTTATTTCTCTAAAATGTACAAGATAACAAATCATTTGGGTGCAATAATTAAGGATGTCTCGTGCTCCCAACATTTAAAAAAAAAACTTCTTCAAAATTAATAAATTGCAGCCTCAGCAAGCAACAAAGGTACATTACTTCAACCTAGGGATAGCAAAAAAGCTCGTCGGCTTGGACGGCTCGGGCTTGGTTACAATGAGCTGAGGCTCGGGCCAAACCTCATTTTTTTTGTCGAGCTCGGCTCGGGCCCAAAAAAGCTTGGCACAAAAAGCTCAAGCCAAACTCGAGCTTTTTTTATTTAATTTATAACATGTAAAAACTGAACAAATTTTAAATTTTTTAAGTAAAAAATGTAGATTTGACATAAAAATAAAATAAAGCCCGAGCCGGCTCGGTACGGGCTTGACTCGGCCCGCTAAGGCTCGGGTAGAAAGCTCGGGCCGAGCATCATTTTTTTTGCCGGACTCGGCTCTGCTCTGCTCGGGCCAAAAAAAGCTCGGGCTCGGCTCGAACTTTTTTTTCCCGGCTCGGGCTCTTCTTGGCTCGACTCGTTGCCACCACTACTTTAACCTTGACCACAACAACTTCGGCAAGGTTTCAGATGCACAAAGCCACTTCGGAGTGAATAGCGCCGGATGAAAACTACCAAGTTAACGCTTCCCAACCTCTTTCGAAAAATCAAAAGTTCCAAAGTACACAGCGTCAGACAGCAACCTCAATAAGTTATTTATGCAAGTAAACTAACTTCAAAGTCTAATTATAATATAAATATTTATATTTAGACTTGAGGGACTATTGTAGTGTGGTTACAACCAACCCAACAAAACTTTTATAACAAAAGTCCATGCATTACATGAATGTTCTGAAGTCAAAGTTCCAGTCAAAAGACCATTTTACAGTTAACGTGGAGATGTAAGTCAAATTTGGCCAAGTCAACGAAGATTCAATTGATCATAAAAAAGAAGTCAAAGAAAAGCTGATGTTCTAAAGCTTCTCCTAGCCGAAGACCTTAAGAAGAAGCTGTTACCCTTCTCATCCGAAGCACTATATGAGTGGCTAAAGCACTACATAAGAAGCCAAAGCTCTCTATCCCTACAACTCTTCACACCGAAAGACGTCCAATATAAAGCTCCATTTGGCTACAGTCCTTACTGTCTTTTAGAGGATCTACAGGTTATCTTTAGGAGTGATTGATGTAACATTTGTAATAATGAATATCAGGATTGTTAGCCTAATGTATAGGATGGCTGACCCCACTGTCGATGTATTAAATGCATGGCGGATGAAGTGATGTGAGGCTTCGGCCTGGGAGACGAGGCCACATGGTTCTGATCCAACGGTTACCACATCGGACAAAACTCCATAAATAAGTAACTCTTGTAACATTTGTGCAACACTTTACACTTGAAACTAATTATGTTAAAACCGGTCCTGCCCGGCTGGTTCAGCCGGTAAAATCGGGAACCGGACCCAACCCGGTTAATCTTCTTCGGATGGTTCTTCATACTCATCATTGTCAATGACATCCCAAAGATCCAAGGACATGAAGAAAGTTTACATTTGGATGTTTCAGTATTCATAATGCTTGCCTTCGAAGATTGGGACTTGACTCGAAGAATATGTAAACAACGAAGCTGTTTGAATTGAAGCCATGAAAAAAATTATTTTAGACTGATGATTATTATGCCACAAAAAAATGCAATCACAACCTGGCTCTGATACCAAATTTTTTAGTGCGGAAATGAAGTGTTGAAGAAAACCTTGAATTTTTGTTGATAGTTTTTGAGTTACTGCTGCACACTCTATAATTTTTTTACTTCTTTTTTTCATACCATGAGACTACAAGAATGACCTCTATTTATAGGACCACATGGATAACTCTAGAGACATCAGAATATAAGTGGACACCTAATACTTCATGAATTTACATTATGTATTTTCCTAGATACATTTTCTTCCATTCATGTAACTTTATTTATTTTCCTAAGATTACAAATTAATGCCACATTTAACACCCCCTCTTAATTTTTAATCTTGAGCTTTTTCTTGAACTTGTTGAACTTGTCAAATGTGACTGCCTTTGTCAAAATGTTTGCTGGCTGATGCAAATTTCTTCTCGACTTACCAAATCTCGAATGAAGTAATGACGTAGTTCAATATGCTTTGATCTGGCATGAAAGACTGGATTTTTTGTCATAGCAATTGCTGACATGTTGTCATAATGTATTGTTGTCGGCTCTTATTGTGCAAACATCAAGTCTTTTAGAATTCTTCTAAGCTAAACTGCTTCACAAGCGGCATCCGTAGCTGCAATGTATTCCGCTTCTACAGACGATAGTGGTACAGACTTTTGCTTCGTCAAACTCCATTAAATAATATTTGTTCCCAGACAAAAGATGTAGCCCGATGTACTTTTGTGGTCAACAATTGAGCCTGCTCAATCACTGTCAGTGTAGCCAACAAATTTGGAGTTATTTTCCTTTTTGAACTCAATGCCTTGATTTTTTATACCTTTAAGGTATCTCAAAATTCTTTTTGCCGCTGTAAAATGATTCTTGCTTGGTTCATTCATGAACCTAGAAAGTAGACTTACTGATTGAGTGATATTCAGCCTTGTGTTGAGGTAGATGAGTAAACCAATTAACTTTCGGTAGAGTGTATCATCTACTTTTTCAGCATCATCATTGACTTGGAATTTTTTATTCGGCCCCATTGGAGTAGAGACTGGCTTACACTAGCTTATGCTGAATTTTTCTAGAAGATCATCAATATACTTCTCTTGAGATAGAATTATTCTTCCCGGGCTTTGTTTGACTTGGATGCTGAGAAAATATTTCATTTGACCCAATTCACTCATCTCAAAGTCTCTCATCATCTTTTCCTTGAATTCTTCCACCATGCTTTTACTTGTACCAAAGTAGATAACTTCATCCACATAAAGACACACTACAAGAAAGTCTCCTCCAAGATTCTTGACATATAGAGATTATTCACTCGTGCTTCGATTGAACCCATTTTTGAAGAAATAGCTATTGATTTTGCTATTCCATCTCGCAGCGCTTGCTTTAAACCATAAAGTGCCTTGCATAAACGATAGACTTTTTCTTCTTGTCCTTTGATTTCAAATCCTTCGGGTTGCTCAACATAAACTTCTTCTTGAATTTCACCATTTAAGAATGCCAATTTTACATCAAGTTGATAAACACATACCTCCAATTGAGTTGCCAGTGCCAAAACAGTACGAATTGTTTCCATTATTGCAAACGGAGCATATGTTTCGGTGTAATCAATTCCGGGCTGTTGAGAATACCCTTTTGCAACAAACAGTGCTTTGTGCTTTTGGATCGACCCATCTTCATTGTATTTTATTTTATAGACCCACTTGAGTCCAATGATTTTCTTCCCTTCCGGCAAGGCAACAAGCTTCCAAGTTTTGTTTTTGTCAATTGTGGACATTTCTTCATTCATGGCTTTTGTCCAACACACTTCTTTTGAGGCTTCTTCAAATGGTTGTGGTTCACTAGAGAACAATCCAAGTTCACATGAATCATAGATGTCTTGTAGTGAACGTGTCTTTCTTGGAGGGCTTCCTGGATCAGATTCTTCCTCACTTCTTGGAGTGGGGGTTGGACTATGCTCTAAATTTCCAACTTGTGATGGACCTACTTGAGATGTTAATGGATTATTAAAATGGTATGGTGTCTGGTCCATAACTTCCTTCCCTTTCCAATCCCAAGATGGAGCTTCATCAAAGAGGCCTTCATTTACTCCAAGTGAAAAACATGGTGACAGGACTTCCTAACATCCAACACACAAACAAAATGTACGAAGGATGCATCTATGGGAAATTGCACAAGTTTCCGTTTCCAAAAACTTCATTGAGAACGAAAGCACCACATGATCTTGTGCACTCGGATATTTGGAGGCCAATGCAAATTCCCACTTTTGGAAACAAGAGATATTTTATTCTCTTTGTTGATGATTTCACGACAATATCTATATTGTTTCTTCCTCAATAAAAAATCTGAGGCATATTCCACATTTCAATTCAAAGCTCAAGCAGAAAGGCAAAGTGGTTTTTTGATAAAAACTCTAAGGACCAATCGTGGAGGTGAATATCTCTACAATCCCTTCACGGAATATTGTAGAGAAAATGGCATCAAAAGACAATTAACTGTGAGTCGAACTTCGCAACAAGACGGCGTGGTCGAAAGAAAAAATCGCACAACTGTTGAAATGGCAAGAAGCATGCTAAAGGGCAAAAGACTTCCAAATTTTTGGGCAGAAGCTGTAAATACGGTAGTATACATTCTCAATCGGTCTCCAACAAAGGCTGTTCAGAATAAACTCCATACGAAGCTTGGAACAAAAAGAAGCCGATGGTTGATCCTTTCAAAATATTTGGCAGCATTGCTTATGCTCTTATCCCTTCTCAAAACATTGCTTGAAACAATACTAAATCTTCTCTCTTGCTTATTCCATATTTATTTGTTTGAGTTTAGATTACTTCTATCCCGGAGTCCTTTATGATTGTTTTTTTATATGAATCTAATTAACAAAGATATATTCACTTTGAATTATTAATATGAAAATTTAAAAAAAAAAAAATTGTTTTTCTTAATTATTTTTGTATGCAATCTAATTAACAAAGACAGATTTACTTTGAATTATTAATATGAAAATTAAAAAAAAATTGTTTTTCTTAATTATTTTTGTATGTATTTATTTCATCCGGTTAGATTCTGTTCGACTCCGGTTGAACATTTTGACCTTTGACCCTTCACCTTTTCTAGGTCGATGACTGGGTTGATTTCAAATCATTGCTTGCAACAACACTCAATCTTCTCTCTTACTTATTCCATATTTATTTGTTTGAGTTTAGATTACTTCTATTCCGGTGGAGTCCTTTATGATTGTTTGTTTATATGCAATCACCTTTGATCACATTGTCGGTGCTCGGACATTTTTGTCTCGTATCATAGATTATCTCTCACATCCGTAAAACGTGTTGAAATTTGCTTATGTGGACGTGAGTGAGCCCGACATTCACGTGACCACTACAAAAAAATGGGGCAACAAATGCTTTAGTGAATTTAACACTTATTGATTTATGTAATTACCATGAATTTAGGTTGCACGTATACGTAAACAGAAAATGAAATGTGACGCGACACAAAACGATTAGAAATGTAGGAGACACAATGTTATAAAAATTATATATTTAATTTTACAAATGAAATATTTCATTATAAAAGTTATTTAATATTACTTGTTAATTTTATTTAGTGTAACAACTAAAGCCTAAAATAATGTAAATAATTTGTTGAAGTCCCGAATTAAGTTAGTTATATTGAAACTTCAAAAAATCCATAAGAATATGAAATTCTTAATTCAAGTTTTCAAATACTTTTGTCAAAATTTCCATAAAGCTTTACAGAGTTTCCCAAATATGTTGGAAAATGAAATATAAGAATTTTTTTTTTGAAGGTTTCGAAAAGTTTTTTAAGGATGCTGTATTCGATTTGAATATTTAAAGACTTGGAAAGACTTTTTTCAAAGAATGACTTCCGTAAAATTTGCTGAACTTTTATTTAAATACTTTCAAATATGTTAATATACTTTTACGAGTTTTGTAATTGTTACGTCTAGATTTAATCAATTTTGGATATAAATACTTTTAGTATATAATTGATGTATTTTATTTATGACGAACATGCTATTTAAATTAAATAATAGGGTATGTAGATTCAAGTCTTTAATAATTTGTTAATTATAAGAAGCTGTGATTCTAAAATACAAATTATATATAATTAAATTTTAAATTATCCATAATCGTAAATAATAATGAAATACGAATATCGTTATTATGGATAAACCAGCATGTGTATCTTTTCTTATGAAGTCGTTGATCTCACAAGTTAAAGTATGGCGACACTTTAATGAACATGTAGATATTTTGTTGAGAGAACAAAGCATTGGAGACTTGCTAGAGAGATTCCACGTGGATAACTATAGTGGTTAATATTTAACGTTCGGTAGTGAAATTTCTCCTTTGACTTGAGGTCATCATAGTACCGTATATGAGGACGATCATACTTTGGTGATATTAGATGTTGCATTGCCAAGAGTCGCTAATGTGACATCTTTTGGATATGTCGAGAATCATATGAATGTTGTGAATGATCAATAGAAAATTCGTCATTATTAGATAGTAAGAGATTTTGATCTGTTGATCTATGGTTGATTTCATGTGTTTGATTATGATACAAGATAACATTAATAATTGTTCAAGATGTTCAGTGGAGTGAGAACCACTTGATATCCACACCATGTAGAGCACCACCATGAGGACATCTACCCCCATGAGGCTTCTACCAACATGAGGCATCTACCACTATGAGTTCGTCGACCCCCATGAGGTGTCTACCAATGTGATACGTCTACCACTATAAAACGTCTACCACCATGAGGATGTCGACCCCCATAAGGCATCTACCACCATGAGGCCGTCTACCTCCATGAGGCATCTGCCAACATAAGGCATCTACCACTATGAGTTCGTCATGAGGCGTCTACCACTATGAGTTCGTCATGAGGCGTCTACCACCATGAGGCCGTCGACCCTTATAAGGCATCTACCATCACTAGCCCGTCTACCCCCATGAGGCGTCTACCACCATGAGGCCGTCACCCCCACGACGCGTCTACCACCATGAGGCCGTCTACCCCTATGAGGCCGTCAACCCACATGAGGTCATCTACCCTTATGAAACCCTCTATGTCCACACCGGCCATCTACCACCATGGGTCCAAAGCTACACTCAATAATATAAATGAGAATGTGCTAGACAGGAACTGCCCAATGGTAAACGTGGGTACAACCAACCACTTGAGGAGTGTGAGTCATTCTACAAGAGTGTGGGGAAAGTGGGGAGGCTTACGTGGGACACGTGCACCAGCAACCGCCAAACGCACGCGTAGCAACATGTGCCTATAAATACCTCAAAGGTGAGAAAGGTTTGGTTTCTTGAAACCCTGAATTGTTGAACTTGCATTATACTATCTTCCCACTTTTATAAGCTACCAACTGATTCTCATGCTGGAGGTACAATGGGGGGAGAAAGCCCCGACCTCTTTTTACAGGTAGTAACCATTAATCGGAGTAGCAAGACCAACATACTCGGTAAGGTAAACATTGAGGTTAATCTTGCAAACATACTATAGCATTGTGGAATGTCAAGAATCACCTCCACCACTGCGGCACCATACTCTATATCTAAATATTGGCTTCAGGATTTAGTTGACCCTATATGGCATTTTGGAGGAAAAGATTGAAAAACTTGAAAATAAGCCGAATGTGTCGAAGGAAAAAATTGGCCGGCCCTACAAGAAAGATTTTCAACGTCGACCAACCAGCGACCAACCGGGGCTGGTCGACAACCAGCCATTAAGGCGGTTGACTGTCGACCATCACGACGGTCGACATCGACCATCACGACCGTCGACCATTGGGGCTATAGTGTGTCAGCTGCTCACCGATCTGGAAGAGGTGGAGGAGGTCAACAAACAGCTCGATCAAATGTGATTGAATTTTTAATTGATTTAAATTCTTATTGAAAGCTATGATTTTGAGAATTTTGGAGTAAATAAACTTGTTTTTCATTATTATTAATTGACAGACAGAAATCATGCACTATATTGTATAAGTATGAATTAGCATCTTTCTATTATTAAGGATTTGCACCTCTCTCTTTTGAGCAGATTCTATAGGTAAGGATACAATGAATATAATCTAATAATATAAATTATGTGCAATCTTATCGTAATGGCATGTGGGTTGGATTAACTTGGATTTGAGGCATCATAGTTTTGTCGAATAACATGTGTATTTAAAATTAATTATCATTCACTTCTACAGTTCACCTATTTATCTCTTTCTCTGTTTTGATTAGTGTGTATTTGTTTTTACCGTTTTAAGGATAATTAAGAATGCTCTGAAAGTCAAAGCATTGATATTCTATTTGGCAACTAAGAACTCCATTGCGTTTGAGTACTTTTAGACAAGATTATTTTAACAATATTGGACTTGGAGTTAATGATTTTTTTTGTTCATTGGATTTTGCACAATGGCTGAGACAATTAGAGGTGATGGCTCATATTTTATTTCTGAGTAGATCGCGCTTCCATATTGGGTTAAGTTTTTTGATGAGAACATAGTTGTTAGCAAATCGCAGGATGGTGACTTTGTGCCTCCTTCAGAATTACTGGAGAGTTACCGTAGGCTTCCTATACTACCAACCAATGCCAACAATTTTATGAATTCCCATGGTAGGTGTGTGATAAGTGTATTTTATAC
>CAIGRO010055173.1:0-13524 GCA_903798355.1 Fraxinus baroniana
ACAATATGAATTCTCTTCCATCACTCTATGGTTTCAATTCAATTTAATAATATGCCCATGTTTGTTTCCCATTATTTTATCTCATTTTAATAAACTTTCCAACTGTTGCAAATGTGGTAATTACAACCAAAAAAAAAAAAAAATTGTTAAAAATTGGGTGGGGGCACCAGGCCCGCCCCCACCCCCCTCCGCCCCTGCTTGTAGGATTTCAGTAAGCTGAATGACGTTGCATACCTGTAATAAGTGATGCTTAGTGTACATAATTTGATGTACACAATGGTGTCCATACACTCACATGAGGTGGGGTCTGCTTGAATAAAATATTTTAGTGAACCCCACCCATGTGTGTGTATGGACACCATTATGTAACTCAAATTATGTACAAGTAGAGTTATACACCTGTAATAGAATGGTCAGGAGATTAATAGGTGGGAGAAGTGTCAAACTTAGTGAAGTAGGCAAATGACATATCTTGTGAATGGACCATACGCAGTCTTGAGTGCCTGACATGCTCCTATTACGTCTTGAAATCATTGGTAAATCACACTCTAGGATTATGAAACACCCTAAGCTAAGCTGAAAACATCTTACGTTGTGCGGGAGATCTTGCACCGACTTCATCTTTGTCATCCCTGATAGTCCTGACACATCAGGTTAGTGGGGTTTTGAGTGCTACATCAGTGTGCCCTTCAATTTTGAGTGCAATACACTAACCAAAAACAAGAAGAAATCGGAAGTTTCCATTGAGCGAAGTAACTGTTCAGCAAAAAGATTCAAAAAAATACCTATTTGATTACGCCAAAAGATTTACGCGGTGTTGTAGTGTAGCTTTGAGGCGTCGTATCCACAGGGGGATGGAAAATTATTCAAAGGATCAAAAGTTAGGATTTTCGTAATTTGTGAAAGATGTCTTTAATTCGAACAATGTTTTAATATCAATGTATAAAATTGATTAAATTTGAATCAATATACAAAGTAGTGGAGCACCGAAATTCCCTCGAATAGATTGGGTCAATCAATGTCAATTGTGCGTGAATATACTCAATTAAAAGTTTTTGTCTCAACACTTTAATTGGAAGATATAGCATTCAAACCCTATTTAATTCCATAGTAATTCCAAACCTAGATTTCTTTTCCAACATATTATCACATTAATCTATTGAAATCAGATCCTAAAACAATCATATACATCAAGCATATAATGGTAAGGGATCACACCAATAGGGAATTTGGAGTTAAAATTCAATAAATATTTCAATTGTTCAATGGAAAAANAATTTATTGAAATCAGATCCAAAAATAATCATATACATCAAACATATAATGGTAAAGGATCACACCAATAGGGGATTGGAATTGAAATTCAATAAATACATCAATTGTTCAATGAAAAAAACGCAATTGGATTCTTGAAAATATGATATAAATTAAACCAACTTCAAAACATATCCATAAGAATAAGAAATCTAGCCCTAGAATTGTTTAACAATGTAAAGCGCATTACATGCAAGAAAGGACATAGGAATTCTCAAATCTAACTGAGTTCCTTCGTGGCTTCACAAATTCTTTTATCTTTCCATGGAGTTCTTGAGCCAAACTTGAGAGAAAACTGATAGGAGATGAATGGTGGGCGTTCTGGGAGGAAAATAGGGTTTAAAACGCGCCCCCAATGTGTTTCCATAAGCGGTAGAACAAATTCCGGAATTATAAAATTTTTGCCCAATAATGACCTATGCGATTGCATAGTATAAACTCATGCGATCGCATAAAAAAAAAGTATTTCAGTCTTTGAATTCTCGGTAAATAGCTATGCGGTCGCATGGATTTATAACTATGCGACCGCATAGTTATAATATTTTCCCGCCGAACAGCTTGCAGCATTTTGATTAAACTTTCTCTCCTGATGTCCGATTGATGTGATTCAAGATGCGTTGGGAAGCTACTCAAGGGGCTACAACTTTACTTCAGATATCAACTTCTAATTCGATCGTATACCATGTCAAAAAAGGGTCTCAATATGAGGCTGAAAACTGGTGCAAAATTTTTCAGCTTGAAAGTTGATATGTGATAATGTTTTGGCTATATTTCACCCATTTGACTCATTTCTTCATCCAATTGACCTCTAACACTCTCGAATCTTCATCACAAGGTTGGAAACAAGTTTAGAGTATTTGTTCTTTAGTCCCTGAACTTTCACATTCTTCCATTTTGGTTATTTTTCGCCATTTCCTTCTAATTTTCACCGTATTCGTCCATTTGCAACTTAAACCAAAATATAAGGAATCATGAAAATGCAATTATTAGTGGATGAAAAACGTGATAATTGCACTATCATCACTACTACTAGATCACCACAAACCTATTCCTGTGTAGGCAGCTTAATCAGAGACATAATTAGGACACCATCGGTACCGTGATAGGAAATATTCATCTTCTTGAAAATACACAAGATGTTCTGCTAGTTTCTTTTGGTTCGGGTACCATACCTGACTCGAGAAGAATGATTAAAGATCACAAGTCCATATCCATGAAAAACAAGTGTAACAGGAAGACTGATGTAGTAGAAGTTATAAAAGAGAACTTTTGTTTCATAAATTAATTGGTAAGCTGACAATAAAGGAATATAGAAATTATTAAGCTTGAAATTAGTAAACGTTACTTTCAAATAACTTATTTTCTAGCTGGATATCTTTTCTTTCCTTTTTAAGTAATAAAGGTCACTTAATATAAACGTAACTCTTAACCTTATTATTAAAATAAGTAACTTATTTTCTATTTTGAACAATAAAATATATTTGCTTTGAAAACTTATTTACTCATAAGCCAAATTTACTTGTAAGTGAACATTTTAAGCTTAGCCAAACATGAACATCTGTTTCAATAGCATACACTCGCATGGACCATCTACAGCAGTATTGCAAAACAAAAAATATATTATAATCTTGTTGCATACCATGCTAGATATGTTTCTGTGAAAACAATCAACCATGCATCATTGATGCTCAATCATGTCATTAATCAAACCTAACAATCATCCATTACAACGTACATGCCATGCTACACAGCCTTAAATGTATTATTTGGGTCCTAATTTCACTTTCAACACTCCAACTCATTGGAATAAAAACAAATATGTGCACATAGGATAATCACTCTCACTAGTATGATAACATGCCAACAGATCAAACACAGTTGTTGAATGATCTAGGTAATTTGGACTCATTAATAAACAAATAGCCACTCTCTTATTTCTTCCCTCTTTTTATTCACTTCTGTTAGGTAATAGTTTAGAATAGTCCAAGCATCATTATTCTGTATCCAGTTATGGTCCACAGAAGAACATCACTGCAGGAACACGAGGATTACTAATAGAAACCAAGTTGAATTAAAGACAGAGAACTGAGAATCTGCAATAGCAATATGTCGAATTCTCCTATTAAAAACAGTACATCCTAGCAAGCAAACTACACAAATTTTTAGGAAATGTTTCTTCATTTCACCATGAAGTATTTCTCTCTTCCATCAATTCCAGTGTTGGGGAAATGGAAAAATAAAATAAAGCTTTGAAAATTCTAAAATGGTAGGTTTCCAAAATCATGTCTAAGCCATAAACAAAACCACAATCTACAAGACATTTCTCTATTAATCCAAAGATGTTAACAAAAGAAACTTGAAAAATTAAGTCATCCAACAATGTGATACGTGTGAATACAAGCATAAAACATAATTTTGGACAGAAATAGTTGTGGGATTCAAATTACCCTTCTATTATTGGTAAAGTAGATATTTTACTTTTTGAGAGTATGAAGTACAAAGCAAGTGTTTAGCATCGAATGAAGCCAGGAGACAATTAAGCTATGTTTGACTGGTTTAGAGGTAGACAATACTTATCAGATAGCTATTTTATCCTTCTTTAGCCAACTGACAAGACTGTGTGCTCTCTCCCACTCCCACTCCCACTCCTCCCAAAGAAGTGCCTACCAATTAAACAGGGTTCTTATGGGGACTAATAAAGACCTAGAGCAAACCCGGATAACACCTAACCGCAAGGGTTTGTTTTGCTTGCAAGATGCTGAATTGATACTAGTTCAACATCATCATGTGTTTGGATGGACTTTGATAGACACCCAATAAAGGAAAACGGAGATAATCAGCAGGGTCACAACCAATGCAGCAGATTAATTCCATTTTTAGTTCAACTAGTTACTAGTGAGTTAGTTCAAAGGGGTAAATTAGGGAATTGAGTCTTGGGGGAGAAATGCCAATAAATGTGATGGGGGAGGGCTTAGAACGCATGCAGAGAAGTAGAGTGTTGTGAAGAGAGTCATGCCTCTTAAAGAGCCTGGGAGTGTTATTTCCTTCCTTTGTTGTTCGAATTGTTCATTACATAATAATTGTTCTTGCAATCTTCAATTCAATACATATATCCATTCCACCAATACACTTTTCAATTTCCTTTACATTCCAATTAATACGTTTACTACCTAACCAATCCATTAAACAATAACGTTTAGAGTAGATTCACCACTAGCAGCAATTCATTCATTAGCAGCAGTAGGGGAACCTATCAGACTTCCCTCTACCCAAACAAATAGTCCTACAGACAGTCTTTCAGCCAAATGTTTAATTGACCAATCTGTGAGACTATTGAGCTATTATATCAAGCAACAGAGCTGGTGAAAAAACAACCATGGTTTTTTTCCAGAAAAATCCAACATAACCTTGCATTATCATTTTCTCTCTCTCCCATCCCAATTGCATTTCTTCACAAGAGAACCCCAATAATATTCTTCCTCACTTCCCGCCACTAGTGCAGCCACCTTCACCACCTCTAATGGCATCCAGCTATTCGTCTAACACCACTCACCAGTATCACGACCACTTGTGATCCCTTCCCCAACCAGCAAGACCATTGGCAACTCACCATCGCCACAAATCTCACACTCCAGGCCCCTTCTTTCACTCTCGTCAGCTACCCCACCAAGAACAAAAGAGGGGTAATATATATTTGAGCAACTTTATATTTGGATTTTGAAAAATAGATAGTGGTGGCTAAGGACGTGGTGATTGTGATAAGCTAATGACTGAAGAGGTGAGGTTGGTGGAGTCTAAGGATAAGTAGAACATCGCAGTTGGAAAACAATCCTAAAAGTTCCATATTTGGACCTTGGGCTTAAGGATCGCCTTAGCAACTGAGAAGAATCTTATACGAACCTCAACTAATTTCATTATTGGTATTCTGCACGACCATGGTTCTTTCCTCAATGAATTAAAAGAGATTCCATAAATTCTTCCATGGTAATGAGCAATGTAAGTTACATGCTAGGTCATAACCCATAAACGAGACACGCAGATGCAAGAGGACTTTTTTTTGTTTCCATCCCTGCATCATATTCAGTAAAAATATAAAAAGAAAAACTTTTCCAGCATGACAAAGAAAGAAGATTCGAATAATTGGTAAATGAGTTTGAAGAACAACAGTAGTGTAACAGGAAGCAAGGGCACATATAAAACATATCAATTACCTTTCATCTTTCCTTCCTCTTCTGACAAATCTTGTTCAAGGCATCTTTTTGCAGTGCAAGTTTGTTTTCACCTCTTTTATCCCACTACCACTGCCGCTAGCATCTTCGCTTCCATTTTTCCCAGCTTCCCCTAGATCACTTTCTGCATTAAACCCTAAAGCAGTGCTACTTCCATTCTGCCCATTGCTTCCATGCTTACTTCCTAAGGCATGTCCATTCAAACTATAGTTTCTGAGGTTAGCATCCATGGGTTCACCAAATACATTTGATGCTCCACTGAGTGGAGAATATGCAGTCAATTTCTTTAGGGACAATTCATTGTGGTCTGATGGTGGCTGTTGTTCCAAGTTGGGGAAATTATGGAAATGGTGATGGAGGTGGTGGTGGTGGTGGTGGTGGTTGTGATGATGATGATGATAACGGTGCAGGCCATCCTCATTTGAGCCTCTTGCTACAGCTAAGTTTTCTGTAGTTTGCATGTCATTGTGTATGATTAGATTGACTTTCTGTTGGGTGTACGTAAGGTCATTTTTCACAGGTCTAAGAGCAGAAAGGTTAATTGTAGATGTTTCTTCGGACTTATCCTTCACGATGGACTGGAATGAACTAAGCTTTTTAGTTGTGGATCCCATACCTATATTATTGCTACTCCCTTTTGAACTTTGACATAGAAGATAGTCAATTGAATGAGCTTGTATGTCAAAAGCCGTCTCTCTTGTTGCACTTTCTACACTACAATCAACTACTGAACAGCTTCTGGTGATCCCATTAGGGGTCTTGAAGACATTTGAGGATGTATTATACCTACAGAATGAGAGAAGACAGAAAAGGGGGCTAATTCTGCTATCAATTCAGTAATGGAAATCAGTTGTCCAAGGAAAAAAGAAAACGTGATGAGAAATAATCAACTGGTGATCATTGCTCCCAACCTTGAGAAGGCTGATTGCTCAGAATGTCTCAAAACACATCGGTTATCTTGACCAGTCCTTCTAATTTCCTGAACTTCTCTAAATCTCTTTAAGCTAAGCTCCTTGTTTGGTTTTTTAGATTTATCAGTCACATTATTGTAAATTTCTGATATATTTGCCACTTCTCTAGTACACTCAGATACTCTGCAATCAATCCAAGGACTAGACATGTTAGTAGTGACATCCTTGTGTTTGCTGAACAGGCATTCACCAGTGGTCTTGAATTGTCCCTTATCAACTCGATTATTGTTTATATTGCAATCTATTCCCAGCAATGACAGTTGTTCTGCACCATGAAGTTCTAGGTGACTTTCACTTGGGTTTTCAGATTGTGATTCTGAGTTCCTGGGGATGACTGTCTCAAAGCTTTTGCCCTTTGCAATGGTATCTAGTGAGAAAGATCCTGTGCTTTGTTAGATAACATAAAGATAATAATAAAAAATAAAGCCAAAAAATAAAAGTAAAGTATCAACACCATGTTCTTTTCCTTTATGTGCTTTCCTTGCTATAATAATTTGCAACATTTTGTTGGCAGCCACTTTGGCATTTGAGCAGGTATCTTGAGCACAGGTGCCGTCTGGACAGTCAGCTAGCTGATCTATTGGGGACATGGCTTTAGAGCGGCCAACTTCTACAGCTTGTTTCATCCAAGTGCTCTGAAAAATAGGAGCCAAATTATACTTTTGATGCAGATAAAAAATACGACTTCTACGACAAAAAAAAAACGAAAAGCTTTCAATAACTGATGAACATTTCAAAGCTTATGTAACAGATTGTTCTTCCTCTAGTTTTTTTATCCAACAAATGCGTAAAATTTGATTGTTAAAAGGCCGATCAGTATATCAAGGTTGATGTTATCTCTAGGAAGGCAAACAAAGACCTATTTGAACTCTAATTTTGCCTTTCATTTCTGATGGCAGCCACAATTTCATATCAGAGTTTGCTAAATACAAGAAATACAATGCAATCAATCAACAGAATCTTAAAACACCCCACCCCCACCCGCTGGAAGGAAAAAAAAAAAGATGAAAATAAAAATATTCTGTCCCTCTCCTTGAACGGGAATTTGAATCTGGACAAGTCATTTTCATGTTCAAAGTAATTAGCATTGTGACACCTTTTATGAGGGAAGAAATTCAGAAAGCACTGCATTCACATTAGCGAGCAAACAAAACCAAGACCATGAATTGGAAATTACATGTCATATAAGTGCATACTACAAAAATAAAGTTGGAAGCTTTTTCACTGGAGATCTGTATATGCATCATGCATTCAATTGCCTTGCTTTCAGCTCGCCTGATTTAAATAGGTAAAGAGCTGAAAAACCATAAAGATTTCACATTGCAACCTCCAATAAAATACGAAGGACACAAATTCTGGGTAGCATTTATTTCTATTTTTCAGGACATATATTGATGGCAGAACCATAATCTTCAAAGAAACCTTAAACCTAAGTGCTTATTTCTTTAGGTATTGAACATCCTTGCGCATTCTCTTGAGATTTCTGACTAAGGTTGAGTTTGAGCCTCAGAAAATGCTGGCCTTTTCTGTTTACCTCTATGAGATTGATATGTATGTTTACCAATACAGCCTCTCTGGATTTTCCTAAAAGCTGTACTTTTTCATTGTACTCATTACTCAATAAACTAGTACTGGTGTCCACAAGCTTTTAGACTTGTGATCTTAACAAATTTAGCAATAGAAGACCATGAAGTTCTTCTTATTTTATATCTCATCTACTTCAAACTACACTTAGTTCCATGAAATATTTATTGGGAAAATAATCCAGTTCCAAAGACGGTATAGTTGATGTCAAGTGCTCCTCTTGTAAGTTGTAAAGAGTAGATATGACAAAGTAGATTGCTAATGAATGTTATTGGGATTGTCATCCTCCTAACTATTTGCTGTAATTACTGATGCCTTACTTGTAAACAGTTATTAGCCTACTAAGAAAAATAGTAATAAAAAATATATTCTGGAGTTGAGAAAAGAAAATCAGCATTTGATCAATAGACCTTGCTGTTCTGTCCAAACAATTTAAGATGCTCCATATAGAAACAGAAAGGAAACAATCTTAACTGAAAGCAAAATGTTCATATGCAGCCAAACGCTACTTATTTCTCATAGTTAAAGCGAGAGCTCCCTAAGATTCAACAAATCTAAATGGTAACAGCTCATATTCAGTCAGCTGGTTCTGCATATACACAAAAAGCATTAGCTAACAGGTAAACATTGTAAGATTATATAGTTCCTCTGAAATTTAAAAAGAATATACTACTACCTGAGCATCACTCCCATCCTCACTTCCATCACCGACATCTTCTAAACCGTTGCTCTCATTATTTGCCCCATCATAGCTGCCACTGTTGTCAAACTTGTCCCTACTTTTTGATTTCACAGATTTTCGAGTTCGAGTACCACTTTCACTCCCGCTTCCACTAGACTGATTATAAACAATCAATCATTTACAGTAAGGTTAAAAAGGAAGGCCTGAAATTTAAAGAAATTTGCAATGTAGAAACTATAATTTAATAGAAAATACTAAAAAGTTTACTTCAACACACAGACTGAACACCTTCAGAATTTACATAATTTTCCCTTAGACCAAAGCATGCACAAAATGAATTTCCAGTGCATGAAATTCAGAGATCAATAAAAGAGCCAAAGTACAAAGTTACGATAACTCACACTGTGGCATCTCTTCCAAACATGCTGCCAAAGATTCTTCAGCTCATTTTTACGTACAGGTTTAACCAGGAAGTCAGCTGCACCTTTTGACAAACACTCAAAGACTAAATCCATTGAATCATGAGATGACATCACTGCACAGAAACCTCAACAATTGTCAGGATCAGTAACAACTAAGTCTTAAAAAAATATAGTTCTACTCCAATATAACTAGGAAAGGGGAGATTAGCACTTACTAATAACAGGAATGTTTTTGCGTGTTTTGTGACTCATGATCTTGGAAAGAAGAACTAGTCCCGATACACGAGGCATTACTACTTCTGTAAGGACGAGATCGATATGGTTGGTTAAATCTTCTAAAAGCTTCCATGCTTGCAATCCATTAGCAGCTTCGACCACTGCAATTGACCGCTAGAAAATTTAAACACTAAAAAATAAAATAAGCACTTGTGTTATCGTTCTTAATATTTTTGTTGGCTTGCTGCCAATATAAAAAATTTATCCAATTTTATTTTTGACAAATATTGATCTTGACACACCCAATACCTCTTTCACGTTATTTAAGATTACCAACCTTCATAATTGCAATTTCGGAGCAAAGCAGATACAACATGCCGTGTAGAATCATCATTCTCCACCAGCATGACCTGAATGGATCTCACATGAAGTAATTTCTCCCAACATACCACCGTCCCTCGAGGCTTCAGTTGCTGTTGCGCTTGCAGAACACCTGGACCTTGCAACCCAAAAGTGGTCACATCGTTCCCGTAGTTATTGTTTGTTTCAATCTTCAAGACATTGTCCTTCAACAAAATTTGTCCCACATGTAAAACTTTATTTTGAATGGCTTCGTCCTCATTCAGGGACTCTTTCTCTTTGTTAGAGTCAATATTCATCGAAACACTCCCTGCAACCAGATCCAAAGACACCAACAATTAGAAACGTACGACAACGTCCAATTCCCTGCATAACCTTTCATAAACCCTTGTCAATAAAAACAAACAGGGCATAACAAACAGTAGTAGCTTCTTTTTTCAAAAATTCAAATTTGCCTTTTACTAAACTCTAATCCACAGATAGAACTGTTAAATAATCAGCAATAACACAAGAGGCGGAGCCACGGAAGCAAAACTAACATGTTTTTTTTTTTTCCTTGCTTTCACCTTAAAATATCAGACAAAATCAGCAAGCCTGTACACGGAGATTCTCAATGACAATGACCCATCAATTCCTCATACCCCGTCTACCGATATAGCAGTATAAACCTTATACTTCAAACTCCAATCCTCACCGCCTAAAAATTATTAACTCTTTTAAAAATGAAGACTACAACTGGTTTAGAAATAAATTAATCACAAAAATTAAGCATTTCCATCAAATAATTAATTATTTCATCTACCATCCATGATCCCAACAATAATCAGAAAAGCAAAACTAAAATATAAGAACAGAAAAACAATGCTGTTTCTACAGAAATTAAAGAAGGGGTTTTCTACAAAATTACCTTCAGACATCATCGATTTACAGTGAATTCACACACGAGAATTCACTACAGCATAAAAATATGCCAAGGTCAAGGGTAAAAAGGGAAAAAATGAGATTAAGATTTAATTAAAGATTAAGATAAGAAATGTTGAGAAAAACAGGGATTTTAGGTTAAAGAAGGTTCTAAAATCCAATATTTCTCGGATGAATGAGATTTTTTGGACCCCACAGAATGTTGACGTGGAAGATTGAAGCGGGCAAAATCCAAAGGTGAAAGATCAACGGCTTTGGGCGAATCAAACCAGATTCGGCGCCTAAAAACGTGGAGACGCGTGGCAAGTTAAAGAGTATTCTATTAAATCTATAGTGCGGGGGAACGTCGATTCACGGACTTACAGTGGATTGACACTTGGCTTTTATAGAAGGGCGTGACGGGTTAAATGACGAAGAATTTTTCTCCCAGGAAAAATTCATGGTCAGATATTATCCTTCATAAAATAAAAAATCAAGCTCCACTGTTTAAATTTACAAAATTCAGACTTTTTCATTAATTAATTAATTATATTTTACAATTAATTTATTAAATTAAATATTTAATTATAATATAATATAATTGACCAACACCACTCCACCTCCACCAACCCCACCACTTCGGCTACTATTCCTGTGACTAGCGACAACTTCGACGATTGTTCTCGGTCGCGCTTAATTTCGGCGACTATTCCAATGAACATTTTGCCAACCCAGAATTTCGGTAACTGCTCCGATTTCGAGGTCACAGATATCTTATTAAATAGTTAAAAATTTAATTTTCAGTCACAACTTATTAAATTAATTGGTCAGGATTATTTTGAGGTCACAATTGAAAAAATTTATAGGTCACAGATTTTTAATTGATCACAAATGAAGAAAACTTGTTGGTTACATATTTCCAAATTTGTTGGTCACAGATTAACAAATTTTAAAGTCACATTTAAATAGTTAGTCACATACACCCAAACACATGTCCCATAATTTCACTACACCACAAAAATTTGATCACAGATCGATATAGTTGGTCACATATACCGAAACACCACGTCCCCCAATCCCAAAACACCAAAAAACACCAACTACTTGGTCACAGAAACTCTTCATCCCATCCGCCCACGCCGTCACGACCTCCATCGCCCAGACCACCAACCACACTATCGACAACCCACAACAGCCACACATAAAGATCCAGCCGCCACAGCCAACACACAGTCCACAGATCCTCCACACCACAACCTAAAAACCACCACAAAATCAAAAAATCACTGCACCACCATTTGCAAAATGTGCAAATCACTATTTTCAAAAACCCATCACAATGTGCAAATCAGATCTGAGAATGAAGAAAAATAAAAAATAATTCCAAAAAAGCTGCTGCGCCGACAGAAGCGACGCTGCTGAACCGGCAGCAACGTCATAGCGAAGCTGTTGCCAATTAGCGGCAGCAGCGAACAGAGGGAGGGGGAGGAGGGGAAGAGACCGGCGTCGGTGGGTGGTGACGGGCTGTAGAGGCTATGACGGCGACGGCGAGAAAGTAGAGAGAAATTGCAAGAGAGTTCATCTAGGGTTTGTATTTAAAATGAATTTGGTGGGGGTAGATAGTGTGGGTATATAGATTAATTTAATTTTATAATATTATTATTAATATTAATTGTGAAATTAAAATCTAATTTTTGATTAAAAAAAGTTAAAACCTGATTTTTTAAAATGTGAAAGAAAGGGTTTGATTTGGTGTAATTACCACTTTTTCTCTCAGGTACAGAGATGGGCCAGAATACTTACGATGGAGTGGGCTTCACTGTGTATTTAAAAAAAATCATGGGACCCACATGTGTGAGTATTCTGGTCCATTTGTGTTGATTTTCCATCTGTACAGAACTGCGAATAATTTTTCAAATGGAAATTATAAAAAATCAGGTGTTTAAAAATTGATTTTAAAAAATCTGGTTCAAAGTCTAATTATTCAAAAATCAGGTATTTTATTTTACATATAAAATCCTAAATTTATCCACACCCTAAAATTCATTTCTCTCAACTCTCTCTCTCACCATCTCTCCAAACCCGCCGCCTCCACCTCTCTCACCATTTCTCTCCAAACTCGCCGCCTCCACCCCTTATCTTCCCCTCTCCATCCTCATCCCTTCTCCCTCGCACCTCTCCGCCAGTAGCAACGTCGTTGCTCAGTTCGAGACACTGCCGCCTTTCTCCTTCTTGCTTCTCCTTCTCTTTATTCTGTGCACCAAGAAAGAATTATTTTCTTGTTTGAGTGAATAAGACTTCAGGTTTGATGGGAGCGCTGGAGTTACAGTCAAAATGCCCATCCCTGAACCCTAGAGAAAGAGAGAGGGATCTAGAGAGATAGAGAAGCCAGAAGCTCCAAATCTTTTACAATCGGAATATTATGGTTGTCGTGGCTTCAAAATGTTGTGGTGGTTGTTGTGGTTTTGGTGATGTGTGGTTGTGGTTGGATCTGTTGAGGTTGCTCGACATGGAGGTGATGTCGTTGGGGTTGGTGTTGATGGCAGGGATGTTATGGTTGTGGTGGTGGTAAAATCTTAGGCAATTTGATCTGTGACCTCGAAAGTGGCCATAGTGGTAGTGGCAGTACTTTGTGACCAAATGTTTGGTAATCTGTGACCAAATATTTGATAATATCTGTGACCAATTACTTAACTGTGACCTAAAAATTTAATAATACGTGACTCAAAAACAATCTGTGACCAACTAATTTAAAAATCTGTGATCTCGAAATAATTCGTGAGGTACAAATTTTTTGATCTGTGATAAAAAAAATTTGACTATATGTGATCAGTAAATAAATCTGT
>CAIGRO010055183.1:0-15198 GCA_903798355.1 Fraxinus baroniana
TATATGCAAGCAAACCAAGAACTAGCATTCTAATTAGTAGTTAAGGTATTGAAGAGCAGCATACAAAGGTTTCTTGCTTTTGTTCTCTTAGAATATGTAACACAATAATGAAATCCATGATTTTGCCTCCAACCTATGATTTGAGAAAATGAAGATAATCAATAATCATCAGTAACATATTATCAAAACTCGCAAATTATGTAATGTAACTACTCAAGTAAAGGAAGATGTCTCTTTCTGAACAGCAAGAGTCGTCGCTATTGCCTACGGCGAGAGGGGAGACAATTTTGACCTACTCCCACCGACAAAAAAGCATCAATTATCGAGGGGTTTGACTTGATTCATCAACTTTTCAAAAATAATTAACCATTAACTTAATTTTCAAAAAAAAAATTTTAAAAAAAAAACCTAAAAACAAACAAAAAGGTCCACGGACTGGGTAATTGCTTTTGAAAGTTGAAATCTGACGTCCAACATTTGATGTTCACTCAATGAAAGATTGAAACATTATTTTAAATTAACTTATCCAATATTTTATCTCACTGTCATTTGTGCTTAAAATTAGGTAATACTTTAATGTAAAATGATCTGTCAATTATTCATGATGGACAACAAATTGACCAATAAATTTTGGACAGCTGATCTCAACACTACTTTTGAAATAGCGTAGTGGCCAGCCAACCCCACTCGTGTAGATCGTTGCCACAACTTATCCAGGAAGTCTCCAACTAGAGGTAATGTGTTGGAGCACTCGGCAAAAGATTGGAAAATGCAGATCGAGTGAAGCGGCCCTAATGGTATGTTATCATGCACAGTGGACAGCCGAGGCTGCCAGCAATCATGAATATTTTACTCCAACGTTGATCAAATAAAATAAGGAGAAAATTGAAGATTGTCTGGTAGTTTCACTTCCTTAATTTCGACAGAATGCATGTTCCAATCACCGAAAAGTAGATTATTAAATCCAAATCTAGAACATATAGTATGATCGTCAATGACTCACACTAATAGACGGCACTCGACGGTACACTTTACAAATTACAACGTGATAGTACAAAATGGCCACTACTTTAATTCATTACCGTATAAGGTCATTGACTCGAAAAAACACTACACTACTTACATCATTGACTCAAGAAATAGAAACACAGTCGAAGAAATTGCTAAACATATAACCAGAACTAGAAGAACACACTCTTCCAAAACATAAGATACAAGCATTTAGCCTTGTTTAGTTCATTTTGGGAGTGGGGTATTGGCATGTCTCCACGTGAAATTTCCAAGAGCCTCCGTAGGAGTTTTAATCCCTGCCACTTCATCGACAGGAACAGCATCACAAATCTCTTTCAAATCATCTTTGCTAAGTTTCACTTTAACGGAACCAATATTTTCGTGGAGATTTTTTATTTTGGTCGTACCTACAAATATTAAAAGATTGATTTGACATATTATCGCTAAAATCAAAACAATTCATGAGATTAATATTGTAATATATATTTCAGTCATCATCTGTATTTTTCTGTATAACAAATTGCCAAAGTACTATCAAGCTACCATATTTAAAGTAAGCTTCTTATACGAATGGGCTTACCCGGAATAGGTACAACATCATCTCCTTGATGAAGAACCCATGCGATAGCAAGTTGAGCAGGAGTGCATCCATGCTTCTTAGCTAACTTTTCTATACGAAAATAAATGGCCTTGTTCTTATCAAAGTTCTCTCCAGTAAACCTTGGGTGATGTTCCTGACGGTAAGAAAATTATGCAATCTTCAGCAAATACAAATTACTGAATTGAAGAAACTACAAAACCATCTTGGTTATAAAAGAAGAAACTACATGATGAAAATTAATAGATACAGATGCATACCAATGCACTATTTGGATGCACCTTTTCCACTACAGCCTTTCCAGCAAAAAACCCTCTGCCTATTGGACTATATGGAACTATTCCGATTCCAAGTTCCCTAACCATCCATTCCAAGAAGAAAAAGAAAATAAATCCTATATGAGAACATGACTATTGAACAAGGAGGATATTGAACAAGGAGGATAACCAATAAGAAGAAAAACCATACACGCCTGAAGCATAATAGTTGTCAGAAGATGAGGGGAAAAATAGAAGATGAATTGGAAAATTGCAACATTGATTGAAAGAAGGGAAAATACTTCTATACAAAAATGTTTAAAACACTAAGTGTGACAGCAGTTTAACCCAATAATAAAGACAGTTCATATCAAGAAAAGTACACAAACATGAACTATTATACTAGAAAATGAGAGCTAAACATTGCAATGTTAATCCTAGAAGGAAAATGACATCAAGTACTAACTCTACATTCTAAAAAATCCAATTTAAATTCAAGCATCTACTTTTAAGTTCCCACATAAATTGTAGTTTGTCAAATTATATGCTGAGAATGTAATATTCTAAACAATTGAAACTATAATAGAAATAGTTGAGAATTTGGGAAAACCTGCAAACTGGAATTATATCTTCTTCGATGTCACGAGTCCAAAGGGAATATTCTATTTGTAGAGCACTAATGGGATGAACTGCGTTAGCCCTCCTTATTGTGTCTGGGCTAGCTTCAGATAACCCAATATATCTTATTTTACCTTCATTGACAAGCTTTTTAAGTTCTCCCTAGACTATGTATTTTCTTTTTTTTTTGTTTATCAACATGAGGTAACATGTGAGTAAATTTGAGAGCGTGTTAAGAAATATAAATACAAGAGAAAATGAGGTTCACAGCCATTAATCAAAATGGATGTATATGACCAAATAGAAGCATATAAAAAAAACTCACCGTCTCTTCAATAGGCACAGTCTTATCAATTCAATGTATGTAGTAGAGATCAATATAATCCACACCAAGACGCTTCAGACTATCCTCACAGCAAGAACGGGCATATTCAGGTGAACCTTTCACTATAACTTCCGTAGGAGTAATTCCGGCTACTCCAAACTTTGTAGCTAACTCAATCTTTTCTCGAGGTAACTGCTTTAGTGCCTGAAGCATTGAAATGTCTTCCATAAGAACACTCAAGATGACCAACAAAATGTTTATATGTTATAGTTATTGGTTTCAGAATCAATAGTCATCTATTGGTCCATTAAAGCAAAGCTGAAGTTAAAAATAACTTCAGGAACAATCAAAAAACCAATTTATATCACCCTTCCAACGAAAAACGGGCATATTCAGGTGAACCTTTCACTATAATTTCCGTAGGAGTAATTCCAGCTACTCCAAACTTTGTAGCTAATTCAATCTTTTCTCGAGGTAACTGCTTTAGTGCCTGAAGCATTGAAATGTCTTCCATAAGAACACTCAAGATGACCAACAAAATGCTTATATGTTATAGTTATTGGTTTCAGAATCAATAGTCATCTATTGGTCCATTAAAGCAAAGCTGAAGTTAAAAATAACTTCAGGAACAATCAAAAAACCGATTTATATCACCCTTCCAACGAATAATTGGTATTTGAATCAATAGTCATCTATGGAACCATTAAAGCAAAGCTGAAGTTAAAAACAACTTCAAGAACAATCAAAAAACCAATCTATATCACCCTTCCAACGAATAGCTTCTGTATATATTAAAACTTTTTAATATTGTATTCCTATGTAAATTTTTGTGGATCTTATAGATACAATAGCTGCACTTTTATCAATCATACTTCCTGGCCTTTGTACGAAAATTTTATCAAATTCATAAGTTGGATGATAATTTACATAATTGAGTAAGAAGTTTTTGAGCAGGTGGATATTCAAGAAAGATGTCTGACTATAATTCTTTTTATCCTTACATTGCTTCTCTGATTGTCATTATTATCAAGGTGTTAAATAAGCAAATGGAAGAACTAATTTTATACATGAGAAACCTATATTCACTAACCTATTCAAACAAATCAAAACCCAAAGTTGGTCGTAATACCAACATCTAAATTGTAGTTCCACTAACATCAAATTATCTGAGCAATACCATGCTTACATAAGTGCAGACATGCTAAAATGTATTACACATCAGACTATGCAACAAGCCCAAAATACGACTCGTGGAGTTGGCCTCATGGGTCACAGCTTATGGACTAGAGCAACTTTCCAGTACATTAATGCACAAGTCCAAACATAAAGATTGTGTGTTTTGGCAAAAGAAACTCGCAATTTCAGGGGATGAATATTATTCATCTATTCCCATCATCTTATAATGACTAAAAAAGAAAAGGTTATCTTGCCAGCATATAGTGTGCTGCCATAATCTAGAGCAAGTATCTGAGAAATTACCTTTCCTACCAAGTATTCATTAGCATAGTTCACACCATAAAGATTAGATGTGTCAAAAAACGTAACGCCTTTACTATATGCCTCTTTGATTACTGCAATTCCTTCCTCGTCGGGAACAGGATTATTGTAGTTACCTGAAAGCCCCATACAACCATAACCTAACTTTGATACCTGCAAGAAAAATAAGATATATCATTGGGTGACAAATTAGATTCAAGAATACATTATCGGAAGAAACTAATGAATTACTGTTCTGTTCCGTGGGGAAACAGCTGGGGAAAGAGAAGGAAACCAGACCGGAAGAAGAAGACCCAACCAAATTATCTACCAATTGAAATTTGAGACGGCGTCATATGGTTTAAGCCAAACGGTGCCGTGGGCTTTAGTTGAAACGAGGTCAGATATTGCTCTATTAGTTAGGAACGCGGTTTTTACTTTCTTCTTTCTGTGAAAATGCAGTTTCTTCCATGAGCGTATATCTACACCCATGTGTGAGGATCTGCAGGTGTTGAATTATGTTATGCAATTTCAGTTAGTAGTGAATTGATTTTTCAATTCATTTTATCTCTCATCTCTCCTCATTTTATCATCATTTTTCCCACACCCCAATTTCTATTTTTCTTCGTTGAATTGGTTATCAATCAGTTGGCTTCAGCTGGTGCAAGTTCCAAAGACTTTTGGTTAAGGAGGAGCTTAATTTGGAGTTCAAACTATGACATGTTCCATCTTTAAAAAAACAACTGAAAGTTTTTCGATCTTGGAATTTATTCATATCAATCGCAGAAATTCTTCAAACTCAAGTAGAACTCTACTTAAGCTTTAGCATTCTTTTTACATGGACGAATAAGGATTCGTACATTATAGATAGTATCTAAAGAAATATGTAAGAGATAACTAATAAATTCACTCCGTTCAATTGATGAAAATAATTGCAAAGTTGTATAGAGATTTGATTGATTATTTTCAGGATGTTAAATCATCAAAACCAAAAAGGTTACAAACAAGGCCGACCCTGCCTCATAATTTTGAGGGGTCTCAAGAAAAAAAAANTCAGGAACAATCCTATATTACTTTTTTGACTTGATACTAATATAGAAATTTTTCAAGACACAAATTTGATTTTTTTTTGGGAGGAAAGCAGATCTGACATCATTAAATTATTTTACTTTTTTATTTTTGTTATTTAAGAAATATACCACTTTGACAAAGGAAATCGAAAACAAGAACAATTTTCTTCCAACGACAAAATTGCACATATTATATCTTCACAGTACACAAAATAGGAAAATAAAAATTATTATATATTCTCTATGTTAGTAAGAAATATTTAATTTAATTTAGGAATTTTACATTTACATTCTTATATTTAATTCCTCTACGAACAACTCAAACGTTTGTACATATTCCTTTTGCATCTCAAAATGTGAGAATGTTAAATATTATACTAGTCTAATCTCTCGAGTTGTAAGATGAATTTTATTTTGTTACTCTCCATTGAATTGCATGAATATTCTTTCTAATATATAGATGTTATTTGTTCAAATATTTAAGCATCATTACGATTGTAAAAAAAATAAAAAAAATTTAATTATGTTTGAGAGCCTCGAAAAATAATCACCTGGAGCCTCAAAATTTGTTAGTCTTAACTTAGTGGTCAAGTGGTTTGTTTTCACCACGTCTGTCATGTCTTTTATTTTGGTATGTTTGTTAATTGTTGATTTAGTATTCTGCCACGTTATAGCAATTGTAAAACGTAGGCTATGTTTACGTTTTTCAGTTTCCTTTGTAAAGCTATTTAATAGTTAAGTTTGTTATTCAATGAAGCAAGTGATTTCTTCCATCTCCTCTGTTTCTATCTTTGCAATCTTTGTTTTCTAACAATTGGTATCAGAGCACCATAACAGGGACCTGATTAATTAGAAGCAACAGTCTTCTATAAGTGGTCTACAAATGACGACAAGGAGTTCATTTGTACAACCATCCATTCCAAAGTTTGATGGGTATTATGATCATTGGGCGATGCTCATGGAGAACTTCTTGTGATCGAAGGAGTATTGGGGGCTGGTGGAAAATGGAGTTCCTGCAATAGCAAAAGGTGTTGTTCTCAATGATGCGCAGAGGAAGCATCTTGAAGACCAACAGTTGAAAGACCTAAAAGCAAAGAACTATCTATTTCAGGCATTAGATCGTTCTTTGCTAGAGACAATCCTTAACAAGAAAACTTTGAAAGATATCTGGGACTCTATGAAACAGAAATATCAAGGTACATCATGAGTAAAACGTGGAAATTTGCAAGCTCTTCGAAAGGAGTTCGAAATTCTTCATATGAAGCCAGGAGAATCTGTGAATGAGTATTTTTCTCTCACTCTTACCATTGCCAACAAGATGAAAGCAAACGGTGAGGATAAGGGTAATACTACTGTTGTTGAGAAAATTTTAAAATCCATGACTCCTAAGTTTGACTATGTGGTGTGCTCAATTGAGGAATCTAAAGATACTGATACTCTAACCATTGATGAACTGCAAAGTAGTCTAATTGTGCATGAACAACGCATGAGTTCCCATGTTGAAGAAGAACAGGTCTTGAAGGTTACTCATGGTGATCACTCAAGAGGAAGAGGTCGTGGACGTGCTAACTATAGAGGAAGAGGAAGAGGTCACAACAAGAGGTCTTTTGATAAGGCCACAGCGGAATGATATAATTGTCACAAGCTCGGACATTTTGCATGGGAACGTCCAAGCAAAGAAATAGAGGCAAATTATGCAGAGAATCAAGAAGAGATGCTGTTAATGACATGTGGATCAGAACAAAGCTAGTCGAGAAGATATATGGTTTTTAGACTCTGGATGCAGCAATCATATGTGTGGGCAGAAGGAGTACTTTTCAGATCTCGATGGAAATTTTTGAGATTATGTGAAGCTTGACAGCAACACAAGCATGGTTGTTTTAAGAAAATGAAATGTTAGGCTGCAAATGAATGGTATAACTCAAATTCTTACAAGTGTATTCTATGTACACAAGTTGAAGAATATTCTACTCAATATTGGACAGTTGCAAGAAAAAGGTCTCACCAATTTATTTCAGCATGGCAAGTGTAAGGTGTTCCACTCCCAGAAAGGTTTGATTATGGATTCGAAAATGTCCTCAAATCGAATGTTTGTTTTGCATGCTTTATCTCACCCTGTACCCTCCACTTGTTTCAACACAATCACAAAAGATATTGTGCAGCTTTGGTATTGTAGATATGGACATTTGAGCTTTAAAGGTTTAAAGACTCTTCAACAAAGGCAAATGGTCTACCACAATTTCAGACTCCTTCCAAGCTTTGCAAGGATTGTTTGGTAGGGAAACAACACAGGGCCTCGTTTCCAAAAAGAAGTACTTGGAGAGTTGTAGAGATTTTTCAGTTAGTGCATGCAGACATTTGTAGACCCATTACGCCCATCTCCAACAGAAACATGATTTTAGTAGAAAGACACGGGTTTATTTTCTAATAGAGAAGTCAGAGGCATTTACTAATTTTAAGAATTTTAAGACTCCTGTTTAGAAGGAAACTAGTTCTCTTCTAAAAAGCCTGCGAACAGATCGAGTTTACATCCAAGGAGTTTGTAAACTTTTATGCTGTAAATGGCATACGACGACAGCTAACAGCTGCATATACACCACAACAAAATTGTGTTGCGGAGCGCAAGAATAGAACTATCATGAATATGGTTCGAAGTATGCTGGCAACAAAGAAAATTCCAAAGACTTTCTGGCCTGAAGCAGTAAATTGGAGTGCATGTTCGGAATCGAAGTCCAACCTTTGCAGTTCAAAACAAGACTCCAGAAGAAGCTTTGGGTAAAGTTAAGCCCTCGGTTGATTATTTTAGAGTTTTTGGATGCATTTCTCATGTTCATATACCTGACAATAAGAGAACTAAGCTTAATAACAGGAGTTTTAGTTGTGTTTTATTGGGGGTCAGTGAAGAATCAAAGGCTTACATTATGATCCAGTTTCACAAAAGATTATAATCAGTAGAGATGTTGTATTCGAAGAAGACAAACACTGGGACTGGGATAAGCAATATGAAGCAGTTATTATAAGTGATTTGGAATGGGGTGATACTGAAGAAGTAATTGTAAATGAAGAAGAAAATGAATCAGATTTTGATGTTGCTGAAGAAGAAAATGCTGAGGTAAATGAAGATGATGGTACTGCTGCAACAGATTCTCATACTGCAACAAAAAATCGCAGACCACCTGTCTGGATGAGAAATTATGAAACTGGAGAAGGTTTTTCAGAGGAAGAAAATGAAGCTCAACTTGCTATGTTCACAGTTGATGATCCTATTTCTTTTGAAGAAGCAGTTAAAAGTAAAAAATGGAGGATAGCCATGAACGTGGAAATGGAAGCAATAGAGAAAAATGGTACATGACAATTTACAGATTTGCCTGAGGGAGGAAAGACAATTGGAGTAAAATGAGTTTATAAAACCAAGCTGAATGAACATGGAGAAATAGAAAAGCACAAAGCTTGACTTGTGGCGAAAGGTTACACACAACAATATGGGGTGGATTATACTGAAGTTTTTGCACCTGTGGCACGTATAGAGACAATCCGATTGGTAATTGCTCTTGCAGCTCAAAGAGGGTGGCCTATTTATCAATTGGATATGAAATTTGCATTCCTACATGGTGAGTTGAATGAAGAAGTCTTTGTAGAGCAGCCTTGGGGTTATGTGCAAAAAGGAAATGAGCAAAAAGTGTATAAACTAAAGAAAGCACTTTATGGACTTAAGCAAGCACCTCGTGCTTGGTATAGTCGCATAGAAGCATATTTCATGAAGGAAGTGTTTGAGAAGTGTGAATATGAGCATACTTTATTCATCAAGACTAACAAGGAAGGTAAAAGCTTGAACGTAAGTTTGTATGTCGATGATCTAATCTTCACTGGAAATGATGAATCAATGTTTGCAGAATTTAAGCATTCCATGAAGCATGAGTTTGATATGACTGATCTTGGTAAGATGAGGTACTTTCTTGGTCTTGAGGTTTTGCAAAAATCTGATGGTATTTTTATTAACCAAATTAGATATGCCTCTGAGATACTACACATGTTTGGAATGGATAAAAGTAATCCTATTTTTAATCCCATTGTTCCTGGTTACAAGCTAGTGAAGGATGAAGGATGAGTTAAAGTGGACAAGACTTGCTATAAGCAGATCGTAGGAAGCCTCATGTATCTCGCAGCCACCCGGCCAGATTTAATGTTTGTAGTGAGCATCATTAGTAGGTATATGGAGAATCCCACTGAGCTACATCTACAGATAGCAAAAAGGGTGTTGGGTTATTTAAAAGGAACAACAGATTTTAGGATCTTTTCTAGAAAAGGAGGAGATGATGAACTTGTTGCCTACACTGATAGTGACTATGCTGGTGATTTAGAAGACAGAAAGAGTACATCAGGCTTTGTTTTTTTGTTAAGTTCAGGGGCAATTTCCTGGTCATTGAAAAAACAACCAGTGGTGAGTCTATCTACTACAGAGGCAGAGTTCATTGCTGCAACTTCATGTGGATGTCAAGCAGTATGGCTAAAAAGAGTTTTGGGAAAACTGGATCAAAATCAAAGCAAGTCATGTGTTATTAAATGTGATAGCAGCTCTGCAATAAAACTTTCAAAGAATCCAGTAATGCATGGTCGAAGCAAGCACATAGATGTTCGTTTTCATTTTCTTCGAGATCTTACAAAGGATGGTTTTGTGGAATTAGTGCACTGCAACACACAGGACCAATTGGCTGATATAATGACTAAGCCACTCAAGCTAAATACTTTTACCAAGCTGCGAGGACAATTGGGAGTCTGTTCTGAGATAGATGTAAACTGAAGCATATAGCGTTCAGTTTAAGGGAGGAAATGTTAGTCTCAACTTAGTGGTCAAGTGGTTAGTTTTCACCACGTCTGTCATGTCCTTTATTTTGGTATGTTCGTTAATTGTTGATTTAGTATTCTGCCACGTTATAGCAGTTGTAAAACGTGGGCTATGTTTGCGTTTTTCAGTTTCCTCTGTAAGGCTATTTAATAGTCAAGTTTGTTATTCAATGAAGCAAGTGATTTCCTCCATCTCCTCTGTTTCTATCTTCACAGTCTCTGTTTTCTAACAAAATTTTCGGGCCGGCCCTGGTTGCGAATTGAATTAAATAGATCTCTTGATGCATTCGGTTGAGGGGAAAAAAAAAAACTTCAAATGGAATTTACAAATTGAATCGAATCTGAAGCTGAATTAAGAAAAGAAGAATACATACCTCAAGCCCTTGGGTTCCGAGTTTCACTCGCGGCATTTCAATTTGTTCAGCCATTGCTAACTTTCTTCTCGCTTTTCAGATGAGATCGCTTTTCTTCCAGTGAGTTGAAGATCCCACTTCATCTATATAGGAAAGTTATCGTGATCATCTCTACGTCAGTGCTTACGCATGGTACTGAACCTAAGTGCCACAGTTTTTTTGCAATAAAAGGTAGATTAAGGGACTACTTTATAATTTTTATATAGAAGATAATATAAAACATTAGGACACGTGCTAAACATGGAGAACACTGCAGTAATGAGAAACCTCACTTTATCATTTTATTAATATATTATAATTAATTTGTGAATCAAATAAATCAAGACCGGACGTCTCTAGTCTCCACTCTTACTTTTTCTTTTTCTTCTTCATTTTTTTTTTTCCCTCTTTGATGGTCACTTATATTATATTTGTCAAATACGAGTAACATATATATGCAAAAATAAAGATATATTGTATGTGTGTACCTTCTTTTTTCTTTTTTTTTTTTATGATCAAATATATGAAGGACCTGTTTGGGCTCCATTTTATCATAAAAATACATTTTGAAATAGTAAAAAATTGAAGAATATATGGATAAAAAATAAAGAAAAAATTTGAATTTGCATATAAAAATATTTTATGTAAGAATGTGTGATTGAAAATGAGTGTTGATAAAATGAATTTTAAAAATAATCAAACTTAAACAAGGGCTAATATACAATATGTGTAAATGATGAGTAATTAGTACATGCAAAGTGATGTTCAAAAGTTCCGAATCGAATCGAATCGATCGGTTATTCATAAGTTAAATACCCGAACGAATACTCAAATCGAGAATCAATGGGTTTGAGTCGGATCTCGGGTCTAGACCAAGAACTGAAACTAAATAGTTTTTTTATTTTTTTTATTGAATTAGTTAAATTACTTTATTTTTTCTAAATAAATTAACAAATCAATTAAATAAATCATTTGTTATTTATATTTTATTTTTATAAGTTTTAATTTATATTTCATTTTCTTTATGTAGGCAAGCTGCTTGAAACAAATGAATTATTGATATGGATTACCGACATTTTAATATTAGAGTGTGTTTGGTAGAGATTAAAATCGGATTAAAATTGAAAAACTAACCGTTATTGTTGACTTTTATTAGACGAGTGAGACTCAATAACGGTTATATTTTCAATTTTAATTAGATTAAAATCTATACCGAACAAGTTCTTAATATCTACTTTTTGGTATTTGTATTCATTGAATTAATGTTATTCGACAGTTAGTTATTTATATATTTTTGAATTGTATTACGTTAATTTATAAAAGTTACGAATGAAATGTCATTAGTTATATTTATGTAGAGTTGTTATAAATATTAAAAAATTTAATTAAGGTACGGAACCGAACCGAACCCGAACCCAAACAGTTCCATAATTATATTTGGACCCAACGGTTCCATTTATTAAATACTCGAAAATTTTGGAACTGAACCGATCCACGAACAGTCGTATGCAAAAGTAACATCGGATGTCTGTATCTCACTCTCTCTCTCTCTCTCTTTTTCATTTTCCTTTCAAATAAAATCTCGTGTCTCCTCAAACTATTAGTTCCCTAATCGAGTCGATTAGATATCACACGTAAAGTTGTCGTCAGAACTTGCGCCGTTAGTGTTTAATGTTATTGATTTAAATTCATCGATGATTAAACGACAATGTTTTAGGAACAGTCAATAGAGGGGCACCACATGGCCGAGGATGGCCAGGGCCCTGGCCATGTAGAAGTAATATCTGTATTGAAATTGAGACAAATAGTAGAAACGTGACGATTTTTTCTTCTTCAGCTGTAGGAACGTCGGAGAATTGAGACAAAATATTTATTTGTACACACAACCTAAGATAACGTGTCTCCCCTTCTCTTGTTTTCTTTTCTTCTTTTATATTTTTTAATTTTTTTTTCCGGCTCTATTAGTTACTAAAATCATCATTATTTGGGATGAAAAATACGAATTAACATTAAAAAATAATATGTTTTCATCTTCAATTTATGGAAAAAATTGTATATGAAGCTATTGTGGCGGGACTTGCTGGTCCTAAAAGCTTTCGAAAATTTAGGGTTTATTTGATGTAAATTTTTTGATGATAGATTTTAAGAAAATTGATTTTTTTTTTTTTTTTTTTTTTAAGTAGAAAGAATTTATGAATTCACATGAAAAGTTATTTTATTGTGAGTGATTGAAAATATTTTTTTTAAAAAAATGAGTTTCTACTAATATGTACCAATTAGGAACTAAAGCATTCAAATGTGAAATATTTATGGTTGGACATGAACCAAAATTTTCGAGTACTTAATAAATGGAACCATCGGGTCCAAATATAATTTTGGAACCATTCGGATTCGATTTGGTTTTGTATCATAATTAATTTTCTTTAACATTTATAGCAACACTACATAAATAAAACTAATGACATCTTTATTTGTAACTTCAATAGGCAATTGGAGAGGGAAAGTCAAACTCAAGAGTCTGTGGCTTCGATTTGGACATGTAGATGTAAGTTTTCAATTTATCAAATAATTTGGGGTTAGTGAACATGTGCTTACTGAATGAAAGTATGAAATTGAAAAATAAACGATAAAAGCTTAAAAATGTCTAGATTTTGGGCTAGTAATGAAATTAACAATTTGGCCAAAAAATTGAATTTAGAAATTGGGTTGAGCTTGGCTAGCTAGACATGAACTTGACTTGAAAGTTGGAGCATTAATCACTAAATTAGTTAATTTGCTAAGTTGTTTAGGAAATTTAAAATAAATTAATTAATTCAATATAAAAAATTAGTTAGCTTCGATTCTTGGTCTACAATCAAGAACCGAACCGGACCCACTGGTTCTCGATTCAAATATCCATTCAAGTATTTAATTTATGAAGTACCGCTCGATTCGGTTCAGTTCAGTACGAGTTCGGTTTAATCCTAATATGAAATATCTGCAAAGCCTGGACCAATGAAAAAAAATTGAAGAATGGACAATAAATGTTCTCTCATAGAAGGTACAAAATTGCAGCACACGTTTCAGTAATTTTCTTTTGGGAGTATTAAAATTTACTGGGATGTAACCGTAAGTTGCTTCTTTTTGATATTTTCCTTTCAATGAAATAGAATATTGATTTTTAATGAATAAAGAGATATTTTAGGGTTCAAGCATGGGCTTGATTAAGGGTATTAAATGGGGTGAGTTGAGCTCGAGCTAGCTTGCCTCAAGAAACCTCCTTAGCTTGCCCCACGAGCTCGTCTCTTGATCGACTCGTTGGCTATTTTTTTTTATTTTATACAGATAATTGCATTGTTTCTACTACTAAAAGTATAATGAAGACATAGATTTCTAAGAAAATATAAGANCCTTAGCTTGCCCCACGAGCTCGTCTCTTGATCGACTCGTTGGCTATTTTTTTTTATTTTATACAGATAATTGCATTGTTTCTACTACTAAAAGTATAATGAAGACATAGATTTCTAAGAAAATATAAGAAATTATAAATTTGTGAAAGCATTGTCCTTTTTTTGGGCTTGAAACAATATAACAATTAAAAATTAAAACGTAATTACAATTCAACATTCATAGTATGCAATATCACATTTGAAAAAATATTAGGTCACCTTCATCTTCTTGAAAAATCATTGATGGATACAAACGTACGTGTACTCCTATTAAGTTTGGCGAAATTTATAGATGGTCAAGTTTTATTTCAACCATAAAGTAATATTCATTAATATACCCCTTATATCTATCTATTTATAAATTTAAACGGTTTAAATTCTTCTCAAGGCTTGTATATATTTAGATATTTACTTTAGTTCAAAAAAACTAATTTAATTAGGTTTTGATTTTATTTTTATTGAAATAAAGGTTAAACTAAATAAAATTTGAGGCGAACATTTTTTGGACACAACTCATTTTTCATCTTTGCCCTTGAATACTTTCTTTCTCCAAAGATGTATTTTCGGCATTCGAACTCTTACCGCTCTTTATCAAGACTCGAGAGTTTGTGAGTGTAAAGAAAGGAAAAACTATAGTACTCTAACAAGTAGCATCCCAATAAAATGCAAATACTATAGAACATTGTGGGTTGTGGCACAATGCCGCAAAGTCCAACACAAACTCTCGGCCTTTAGAACGTGCTATTGAAGAATGTGCTATTGAAAATTGTTTGCCAGCATCCAATATACTTTTAGTAAGTCTATTGAAAATTGTTTGCCAGCATCCAATATACTTTTAGTAATTGTCGAACACTTCAAAAAGTCGAAGTCCAGTAATTGACTACCTTTTTGAGAGAATCAATCGAACTTCATTTAGATTAAATTCTCAAGCTATTTGAGTTTTTAAGTTTGGCCAGGGGCGGACCCACCAAGGGCCTAGTGGGAGCAGCCGCCCCCATTGAATTTTTATTTTTATTTTTTTACAGTTTTTTTAGCTTATTTTCTATCTCAAATGCAGTCAGGATTTGGTAAAACTCATGTTTTGTATGTAATCTTTTTCTCTTTAATCTTGTTACATATTCTTCAATCTCATAGAGTTGGATGGTTAAATTTCCTTCCCACTTGAATACAGCTTGTCA
>CAIGRO010055215.1:0-12772 GCA_903798355.1 Fraxinus baroniana
AAAAAAAAAAACAAACAAAAAACAAAATGCTAGGCGCCGCGACGCTGGCGCCTCTAAACAAAACGGGAACCCGGTGCTGCAGACCTGTTGTCGAGGCGCTCAGAAATGGCGCCGAGGCGCCACTGATTTATTTTAATTTCTTTTTTTGAATTTTAGGACTTCTTCTTCATCTAAAACTCCAACAAAGAGATTTATACATATTACATTGTATTTTCACATATGATTATTCAACATCTTGAGAGTTTAGATTTCACTTGAGAGAATTGAGATTTTGATATTGTAAATACAATTACTATTGATTTTAGTATATTTTTCTCCTATGATTGCGATTTTTCCCCATATTGGGTTTCCACATAAAACTTGACATTTATTTTCATCTTATTTATTTCGTTATCATCATTATCTTACGATCTAAAATTCATAACACATCCCGCCCGCCCACCCGCCCACCCNAAATACAATTACTATTGATTTTAGTATATTTTTCTCCTATGATTGCGATTTTTCCCCATATTGGGTTTCCACATAAAACTTGACATTTATTTTCATCTTATTTATTTCGTTATCATCATTATCTTACGATCTAAAATTCATAACACATCCCGCCCGCCCACCCGCCCACCCCATTCCACTCCCCACCCACTATCTTTTTCATTATCAAACTAAAAAGAGAGAGAATAAAAATGCATGGCATTAAGAAGACTTCAATTGTGCCCAGAAACTTTTTTTAAAATTCTGAATGTAAATGGGACATGTGGCAAGTTGTGTAAAGCATGCCAAGCACGTTTATGATTCGATGAATCTTTGTTGTGTCGGTTTCAATTCTTATTTTTTTGCTCTAAAGTTAATGAAAGGTTGGTCGAATAAGTTGGTCCAATCTAACCTAGAGCAAGAGAAAGAAGATATCTAATTTTGGTTGCAAAGTTAGTACGGGTGTCAATTTGTGGAAGTGAAATCAATTTTATCCCGACAAAGTAACAACTCGATCTATATACTAAAAGACACTTTCATACAATCCACTACACATTATGTGTAAATGTTATAAGATTTTTCCAACGAATTTTCTACTTAGCCTACTTTGGCTTAATTTATTCAGAAATCAATTTAATTTTTTTTTTTTTTAAAAAAAAAATATTATATGCATTTTATTTTTCACTCTTTATCATTAAATTGTCACCACCATCACATCATACAATTTCCATTTGAAACGGAATAACTTAAGCAACATTTTCACACCCAAACAATATCTCAAACATCTAAGCTCACATGGTTGTACACACACACACACTCATTGTGGAACAAACTCCGGCCTGAACACGCCGAACACGTGGTCCAAATCATCCACCCCCACCCCACTTAAAAAAAAAAGATTATAATTGGGCAAACAAAAGAAGATGGGAAGGTAGTCTTCGATTGTGACTAGAAACCCTTTATGAATTTGAGTATCCAAGCTTGAGAATGTAAATGAGACGTGGTGTTGCTACAAACAATTAGTTTTGCATACATACGTACTTTTATGTAGTCTGATTTACTATGATTTTATTTGTCTCAATTCTCACAAGTGCAAATTTAGGTGTTACGTAAGTAGAAGATTAAGTCCTTGTTTGAGTCCCATTTTTTAAATACTCATTTTTTTTCGCAAACTCATTTTTAACCACAAATTCTCTTAATAAAATAATTTTACACGTAAATCTAAAATTATTGCATACTTTTTAACTATACATTCTTTAAAAGATCACTATTACAAAATTTATTATCTCAAAAAAGGGGTTTATACAAACCCTATATACATAAATGTAAAAAGAATAGGTGAGTGACATCCATCGTAAATTTCCCCTAAATAATGAGTGTTTGGATGCACAAAAGTGCTTCTATCTCTTCAATATTTTTTTGTGGACATTCTTACATGAAGATTAGAGCTTATCTAACACAAAAGAATTATCATGTTTTAACTCATATAGGCGAAAGAGTGAAACGGTGAAGAAACACACAATTAAAACCTCGTTTATTTCAAACAAATACTAACATATTTATCTTATAGTTAATGTTGATTTCAAAGAATACCAAAAAATTAGACATCAAATACTCGTTAAATCAAACATGAATACCTAGAATTCAAACTCTTCAATTCAATATATCAAATACTGTGAACTTGGAGAAATTGAGAAAAACCCAATATTCTTTTTTAAAGTAAAAACCAAACCTAATCTGTTTTTCGGTAGTTTCTTATAAAACCTAATTCTAAACGCAATTAAATTGCTGTCTTATAAAGGTTCTTAACCGTTGATTAGATCACATTTTAGATCATGCTTTGAATTTTTTTTTTAAGGAGGGGTATATAATTAATCAATCGGCGTCATTGAAAAGCTGATGAATATGTGATTGAAAAGTTGTGAGTCTCATAAAATATGCGGTTAAAATTAATTGTTAACCTTAACTTAGATTAAAATATGAATTTTAATTTTTGCCAAATAGGGATTAATTCTATTTCATGATTTTCATATAATTTCACATTTCCCTTTTCCATATTCAAATGAATTGTGTTTCGTATCCATTTATGTTTCTTATTTTGGAGTGGGGAAGAGAGAGACACATTTTCCCCATCCAATTTTGTATTGCCTATTACCCCACAAATTGTTATATGAAAGCTACTTGCACTTTCTGAAAAGTGAATAATTAATAACGATGATGAAGCTTTAGGTATATATGCTACTCCAATATCTAATCTACTGACAAAATCTGTCCTACCTCTCATCCAATTTCAACGTGCTACACAAATTAGATATGGCAAAATGACTCGTCGATTCGAGTTCGGCCTGGAAAAAGCCCAAACCGAGCCGGTTTATGGCTCGGTGGGACCGGGAGTTGGCTTGGGCCGAGCCCCATTTTGGGATGTGTCGACACATGAGCGAATATTTTGAAATAAATAAAAACACAACACTCAATTATTATCTGTCACACCACTCTGTCTCTCCATCCCTATCCCTAAACATGTCCAAGGAGCATTATTCATCCAATTTACGTGTAGATATTGCTCTCCGCCAATAAAGTATCAATGATTGCAACTACACGTGAGTTCTAGAAAATTAATTTCTAATCAACGATGCTATGTATTAAGAAAGTCTGGAAAGCTCGTGTTCCAATTATTTATTTGATTGAATAATGTGTATTTAAAATGTGACGTAGTGTAATCCCACTAGTAAAATGAGTTCAAAGCTGACACAACCAAGGAACAAAACAAAGTACAAAATGCCACTACGAAGAAAAAGCGCTCTATCCCCACTAAAGATTAGATGGAGACCTAAAAATTCGGTTTGTATTCAGGTCCTTTTCCTTCAATTATTATTATTTTTTTTTCAAAAAAAATGCTAAGAATGGAAACTTTAATTCAATAAATAAAATGTCACTTTCTTTGTCACCTCAATACGAACTAGTCATGATCAGTTACTATTTTAATAGATGATATTTCTCTCATGTGTTCGATAAGCTCTAATATGCATAAAAATTATTGAAGGGAAAAGCTCACCAAAAAAATCATTATTAAAGAAAATGCTTTTTTGAGATCTCCCTATATTCTGATGAATTTCGCATAGGTTGACGTTGTCTAATAGGGCCGATAAAAATACACCATGTGGGACAGGCTTAGAAGATCATCAGCATTGTGTCTAAAATTAGAACTATCGACACCCATCCTCAGATCAAATTTATGTTGGTTTTATTGGGAGGCTTGCGTAGTTAGTTAATGGATCTATAATGGATATGTGACTCTTTCTTAGTTCAGTGGGGAGTTTGAAAGAAACGACGAGTCCTAAACCCAAAATCTTTCTTGACAATTTCTTACATATTCGATCTTTTACTTTCGTAGCACAACAGAGTGATGTTATCCCAGAGCATCTAGTTTCCTAGAACTGTAGAAGGATATGTGTTTCATTTTTTGCATGAAATGAATATCAATTGAATTTGTTAAAGATTATTTTCACACATCTACCACAAATAAGATGCTTAAATATAGAACAAAGAAAAAAGTGGCCTATACGTTTTTTTGCAAGCTGTGACATGGCGACAGGTTACCCAATTTTGGCAATCATTGACATTGCTTGTCTCTTCAGTCATTGTCGATTATCTTGTCCTAAATATCAAATGTTAGTCTAGCTCATGGTAGGTATCTCCCGCTTCTCCACCTAAAGGAAAATAATAATACAAAATATGGTTTAGTTAAAAATAATATTAATTATGAATTTATTGTTCTCTTTCTGAGAATGGTTTCTCCTCAAGGACTAATTTAGTATTTGTTAAAATTTTATTTCAAAGTCTAAATTAACGTTTGATCATCTGATAAAAATATATTTTATTTCAATTATTATATAAAATAACTATAATAGGTACGGATTATACTGTAAAATTTGTTTTTATTTTTATAATAATGTGTACTATTATTAAATATTTATTTAAGACAATAAATTCACTATATTCATTTTTGAATGGGAAAATTAATATCTATCATCAATTTCAAAATTTTGTAGAATTAGAAAATATATTTAAAATGTCAACGATCCATTAGAAAATAGAATATAAAGGAATGTTATTATAGAATATACTTATTGTGAATGATGGATGAGACTTTATTATTATAAAATAGAAAACCCATAAATCTAGCAACAAACATAAATATAAAAGAAATTAACTTATGAACATCTAAAATAGTGTGCTTGTTTGAGAAGCAGAAGTCGGGGCTTCGAAAGCAATCCCAGATCAAGCATAGACAATTTCGCTCCCTAGCGCCAAATGTTTTCGAGCATTTCCTAGCATAAAATCAATCTTGTTTTAAAGGACTTGTTATCATCGTCACAAAGAAATCGGTGAGCAAGTTTTCTGATTTGTATACAAAGCTTCAAACCCAAATGTTAGGTTTTGTCATCATCGTCACAAAGGACTTGTTGTCATTGTCACAAATGTTAGGTTTTATTAGGTTTTTAATGTAATTGGAAAGTTTGTGAATAAAAAGGACTAGAATTAATATGATGTAAAAGTTAAGGAGTAAGTTGCAAATATTATAAGTTGAGTTATATTAGGTCTAGGGTTCGAAAATGAAAAGAATGAAAAAACGACGTCGCAATTTCATCAGACCGTCGCCCTGACTTTGCTCGAGTGGTAGAAACAAAAATATCGTCACCCGTCTGTCGTCTTGTCCTCGCTTGAGCGACAACCGTCTCTCTCTCCTGTCGTTGATCTCTCAATCGAGCGACATTGTCATCCGTAAAGTTTTATTTCACAGTTTTAAGGCTTTTTATACAATCCATTTAACCCTAAGCCTATAGTATAAATATCAGCACGTCTCTGAACTATTTTTTTTTCTAAGGTTGAACATTAAGAGAACAAATATATTTCTTCATATCCACTTCATCAAATTCATTCATAGCTTTCAACCTTCATAGTTTGATTTATTCTTGACCGTGAAAATATCAAATCCACTTAATCCAAATACCAAACTGCTTCTTTCTAAACATCTGTCGGGGTTCTGAAGATCAATGGATGGTGACTGGAGTTTCAGTTGTTGTTGGAGAACGTGGAGTTTGTCGTTGATCCACATGAGATATACGAATTCTTAAAGTTGGGAGTTGGTGCAAGAGCACGCAAACCAGGAGGGTTTTGAAAATTACAATCGGGAGTTGGTGCAGGGGGCACGAAATCTAGGAGAGCTGTAAAAATTACAGTCTGAAGGTCAAAAAGTACTAGTGATTTTCGTGTCTAACGGATTGTAAGTTTAAATTCGTTTATAGTTGATTTTGACTGGTAAAGTGTCCGGAGTTTTTACCCAATTGGAGTTTCTCTTTGATCATTTTATATGTTATTTACTGTTTTCATATAATTGTGGCATTCCACATAGAGAAATTAGATTGATTGATTATCCATCTAGAAATAATTAAAAGTGATTTGTTGCTATTTAATTATTAATTTTTTAAATTCTGCATAATCACCTATTCACCCCCTCTAGGTGTAATTTGGATCGAACCTCATAATTTCAATTGGTATTAGAGTCACATTTTGATTCCTGACCCATAAATTAATCTAGATAAGTCAATCACTATTCGTGCCTCCATTTTTTTTTTTTTTTATAGAAGCAACCATGCATACTAGACGGTTTGAATGAGAGCATTGCTTAAATCCTTAGATGAGCGTATTTGGTTTAGTGTTGTGAATGGTTGGATTGCACCTAGTTCTACTATTAATAATGAAGTAATCTCCACTCCCATTGCTAATTGGACAAGAGCAAGCTTAGAGGAATGCAACTGAATAGTAAATGGCTTTATGCCATGTTTATTGCTGTATCTGTAAAGGAGTTTAGGAGAGTGTTAATGTGTAAAACTGCGAAAGAAGTTTGGGAAAATGGATTGATTGATAATGCAATATTTGTGAATACATGCATTTTTGAATTCATCTGTATGTTGGAGACTTGATATAAAAAAACAATAAAAAAATGAAAATTTGAAAAATAAAAAGTGCGGGAAATTGTTTTTACAGTATAATATATAATATACTTGAATTTGTTTGTTGTGATCAAGAATGGGTATAATCGATGACCTCTAACATAGTTTTTATTGCTGACTTAGGTTATTATAGAGTACTTAGCATATATGTCTTCATGTACCGTTTGCACTGTACACACTATGATATTGTTAGTGGGACTCAATCGCGTGTGTGAGATTTGTGATGTAAATCATATGTTAGTAAGGTGACTTTGAACATGAATGAACTTTCTTTATTCGACCTAAGCTCAAGTTTATCCCCGGTAATAAAAAGCTCAATATCTTATATTCTTCTTCGGAGTCTATTTGATTCGAGTAGTTAAACCTGCGGAGTTTCTCATAACCTGATGCCTATGGTCAACTAGCTTAGGTTAACCGGCATAAAATTCGCTACTTGGGTCATTTTAGTCGTTTAATGAAGAAGAACATGTACTTAAAATTTGAAAAACAATAATGAGTTTCAAATATTGAAAGATGTGAAAATAAAACTTGCTCAAAGTTAGGGGAGAAAAGAAAATATCCATACAAAAATAAGCTTTTCTTTATAGGTTCTAATGTACTTTAAATGATTTGACTTTCATAAGTAGAGAAATACACTTATTGACATTGATGTTTAGCTTGTTCTTTTTCACAAAATTAAGGTTTGGATTTCTACTTACAAAGTATTAGTGACACTTTAAACATATGGATCACTTATACAATTTACTTAATGTTAACTTGAACTAAGTATGTGGGAAGGTTTATTGTACATCGATTATACTTGTGCATGCTAACAACTGCATTTCTGAGTTATTATATGTTAACGTTGTAAGTTTTTAATTATCAATCCCCTTGTCATTTGTGAAAAAAACGAGAGTAGTTGTTGTTATATATTAATTTTGACTGATACTTTTGATGTACTTAAAAATTTTGATTTGGAGATATATGCTATTTTTGTTTTAACTAGATTAAGTTTTGATGTTTAGTGATATCAATGTTTCTTTTTGATATGTTGGTTTACATTGATATTGCATTTTAATTTAGTTGTTATAGCTTATGATTAACTGCTTGAATTGTGTTTATCCATATTACTGTTTCATGTGCTTTTACACTAGGCATTTGAGTTGTTTGTTTCAGGAAATAGGTTAGACAAATGATAAGCACATTTCAGTCAAGACAATGGTTGTTGAGAGTATTAATTCAAATACCAAACTGCTTACTTCTTAAACAGTTGTCAGAGTTCTGAAAATCAAGGGAATGTGACGGAGTTCCAATTGTTGTTGGAGAACGTGGAGTTCTTCGTTGATCCACAGGAGATAGACGAATTCATAAAGTCGGGAGTTGACACCATAGCACACAATCTAGGAGAGCTTTGAAAATTGCAATCTGGAATTGGTGCAGGCGCACGCAGTTTAGGAGGGCTTAAAAATTACAGTCAGGAAGTCAGAAAGTGCTAGCGGTAGTCGTTGTTTGACAGACTGTAAGTTTAAATTCGTTTCTAGTGAATTTTGACTGGCAAAGTGTTCGAAGTTTTTACTTAGTTGGAGTTTCTCCGTGATTATTCTATGTGTTATTTACTGTTTTCATATAACTACGACAGTTCAACACAGAGAAATTATATTGATAGATTAACCATATAAAAATAATTAAAAGTGGCTTATTGCTATTTAATTATTAGTTTTTAATTCCGCATAATCATCTATTCACCTCACTCTGTAATTTGGGTCGAACCTCGTAATTTCAACAAAGAAATCGATGAACAAGTTTTCTGATTTGTATACAAAGCTTCAAACCCAAAAATTTTTAGAAGAGAAGTTTCAAGAATTTAAGACAGCAAAGAATCTCATGATTGGATGAAAGCAGAAAGTTTTATATATAGCCCTTAACTGTGGAAAGTAAAAACGTCGGTCTTTGAATGCTGATGGACCTTAGCCCCTGTTTTTTGGCCTTAAAATTTTAAAAAACATAGTTTTGAATAATAGTATTGTTTGAAGAATGTGTGATTAAAAAGTAAAGAAAAATTTTGGATTTACGTGTAAAATATTTTATTATGTGAACTTATGATTGAAAATGAGTATGAAAAATAAATTAAAGTAAAGTAAAAAGAATCAAACATTGACTTAATTGATTTTAAATAAATTAATTTATACTTCAATTTACCAAAACTATTACATAGAAATTCCTTAATTCTTATTTGCAACCAAGATCTGTTATTAAAGTGGTTGGAAAATAAAACTTTAAAGCTGACAGTGACAGATTACCGTAGGTTAAAAAAAAAATGCTGTCTATAAATACCAGCGTTTTGAGAGCCATTTTCGTATAACATTGCCAGAATTAACATAAAGATGGGAATGATGCAGGAGAAAGTTTATCATGTCGAAAAGAAAAAGGGTGGCTTCATCACTATGCCATTCATCTTTTGTAAGCTTATACATCAACTCATATAGATGAATTTTCTTTTGTAACTCTGAGTTAAACATTATACGAGTCTGTTTGACATATATTTGAAAAGTCAAAATGAGCTTTCGATACTCAAAAGCCAGAATAGAAAGCCTTTTTGAAAATTAGTTTTTAAACAAAAATTAAGGTAATTTTTTCTAAAAACTCTTCTATAAGAAGCAAAAGTAAAAGCTATGCCATACGGGCCATAAATCTGTGTAGTTTCCTTGTTTGTTTTTAGATATTCACTATGTTTTTATTACCTGAAGAAAGGAACAGAGCTTAATCCCCGGCACCATGTTTTCGTGCAGCAAATGAAATATGCGAGAAGTTGGCAGTGGTTGGTTTTAGTACAAACATGATTAGTTATTTAACAAGCCAGCTACATCTACCACTGACTAAAGCAGCCAATACTCTAACAAACTTCGGCGGGACAGCAGCCTTAACTCCGTTGCTTGGGGCATTTGTTGCTGATGCCTTTGCCGGAAGATTTTGGACCATATTAATTTCTTCCATTATATACCAAATAGTTAAGTTTCTTTTCTGTTATCTTCTTTAGAAAGAGAGGAAAACTGCACCTGATAATTTCTTCTTTTCAATTGTTTTGACAGAGACTTATTTTTTTTACGCTTAGTTACCTCATTGGAAATGATTGCCATCTAAATGTTTTTCTCTGATAAATTCATAATAGAAACATACATTAGTTTTGATGCAAATGTACCATATAAATTTTGCATGTAACTTTTCAGAGTGATACCAACTAGGAAGAGATGCAACCCAGGTATTTTGTCAACAGGCAAACAGCCAATTCCAGACATCAAAACAGGTCTCGACTCTTAGGATCGCAAATCTTCCCAGTGGATCATCGTTGCCTACAACACAATTTCTAATGCTAAGGATCCTCAGAGTCTGGATACTAGTGAGAAAATGAAGAAAACTACAACTGTCAGAAAGTAACAAAGAGAAACACTGTTGAACACACAATTTAAATAAATAAACCTGTCCGATCTCTAACACCCTGCAAGGATACTGGTTATTTATGGAAACTTTGCACGGGTGACACTTGGATGAAAAGAATAAATAGGAGATGGTTCAATAAAACTGTAATCAATGTCTTTATGCATAATTTTTGAACTTTTTCTTAAACCTTTCTTGTTTCTTCTTTTTTTCCATTTCTTTTTAACATATTTTTGCTAATTATTGTATCATTTTATGTACCAGGGGATGATTAGCTTAACCATATCATCTGTGCTGCCTAAACTAAGGCCACCCCCTTGTCATGCCAATGAAGTTTGTAAAGAAGCTGATTCCGGCCAACTCGCTGTCCTCTACATATCACTTCTTTTGACAGCATTAGGTTCGGGGGGCATTCGGCCCTGTGTCGTCTCTTTCGGGGCTGACCAATTTGACGAGTCCGATCCTAAGCAAAAAACCACAACATGGAAATTCTTCAACTGGTACTATTTTTGCATGGGGGCATCAATTCTGGTGGCAGTGACAGTACTTGTTTATATTCAAGATAATATTGGATGGGGATGGGGACTTGGTATACCCACATTTGCAATGGCTCTTTCGATAATTGCATTCGGATTCGGGTTTCCTCTGTATCGGAAACTAGATCCTACTGGCAGCCCATTTACGCGACTTATACAAGTGTGTGTGACTGCATATAGGAAGCGCAACTCACCAATGGTTTCGGACGCTAAATTGCTGTATGAAAATGGGGAACTTGATGCTGCTATATCTATTGGTGGGAAGCTTATTCATACTGAGAACTTGAAGTAAGTCTCCTTACATTTTTTTTTCTTCTGCTTTTAACACCAAATTTCTTGGCACGGAGCAATTAACAAGATTTTAAGGGAGTGAATGAAAAAAAAAAAAAATGATTTTTACAATCTGCTTTAGAAGTAGTATATAACAATAGAATGGTGGTGTGAACTCGACTCGATCGTTAAACTTACTTAATAGTCATTTTCTAATCTTAGATGTACACGTTCCATCTCTCGGACTGCATTCTTCAATTACATGTCCAGCTTGGGTAGCACTGAAGGTTGGCCAAAACGTGCTGGATGTAATGGCTCGATCCGCCGTACACCTCTATATATAAACAAGGCCTAATACAGTAACATTGTATAGTTGTTGTCCTTGTGGTCACCTTACGAAGATTATTCACACATATCAATGGCGTCTAATTTCCCTCGCATCGAAGTTGCTCTTTTCACAAGCCAAAAAACAAATGAATCAGTCATTTTCTCAGACAACGATTATTGGAAAAAACTCAAAAATTCCTTAGTCCATGATTTTTAATTTTTGGTTGGAAACTACATTGCTGAAATGGTGTCTTATGATTGACAGATTCTTGGACAAGGCTGCCATTGTGACAGAGGAAGACAATATCAAAGCACCCAACCCATGGAAACTCAACACAGTCCACCGGGTTGAAGAACTAAAATCACTTATCCGTATGGGACCAATATGGGCAGCTGGAATTCCTCTTATCACAGCCTATGCTCAACAGGGCACATTCTCCTTCCAACAGGCCAAAACCATGGACAGACACCTAACAAAATCCTTCCAAATCCCTGCTGCATCAATGACTGTCTTCACTCAGACATCAATGCTTTTGACAATCATCTTCTATGATCGAGTATTTGTCCCTGTCATTCGTCGATTCACAGGGATTGACCGTGGAATCTCATTCCTTACTCGAATGGCTATTGGCTTTTTCATTTCATTGATTGCCACATTTGTTGCTGGTTTCATTGAAGTCAAGCGTAAAGATGCCGCATTAGCGTATGGACTAATTGACAACCCCCACACCATAATCCCAATTTCTGTTTTCTGGCTAATGCCTCAATATTGCCTACACGGAATAGCCGAAGCCTTCATGTCCATCGGGCATCTTGAGTTTTTCTATGATCAGGCCCCGGAAAGCATGAGGAGCACTGCCACTGCCTTGTTCTGGTTGTCGATTTCAGCGGGGAACTACATGAGTACTCTTATGGTTAGCCTTGTGCACAAGTACAGCGCAGGAAATGGGGGATCAAATTGGCTTCCGAACTCTAATTTGAACAGGGGGAAGCTGGAGTATTTCTACTGGTTGATCACACTATTGCAATTCATCAACTTGGTTTACTATTTTTGTTGTGCTAAATTTTACACTCTCAAGCCAATTCAGGTTCACAAGGCAGAAGATGATCAGCTCAAAGAAGACCGAATCGAGCTAACTAGCCACGTGTGATGGTGTACTATAGTTGGTGTTTGTTAGGTACTAAGGTTTAGCAGGAAAAATCTTATACGTATGTCTGTTTGCATGACATAAAAGGAATATATTTTCATTTTCTGTTCTAATGGAATAAAGTGAATTAAAGCAGCATAGAACTTTGCAATTATTTGATCTAAGACCGTCTTACAAAATGGTTAACATTTAGCCAACGATTCACGTAAAAGGTGCAATTAAAATATCATCTTCGATCTTTTTTTACAGTGCAATTCACCCCCTACTGGCTTATGAAACTGAATAACTTGAATAGATTGTAAATCAAGTTGACAAATTGCATTCGTCAGCCAATATGAACGTCCATGCCCTGCACTTGACTTGTGCATACGGTTAATCAAAAGAGTACTCGTTTAGTTCCCAGTTGAAATTGACAGCCAGAGCAAGGCAGTGGCAGTGCTCCTCAAGCTTTACGTGGCTTAATATTAGAAAAACTAGAGGTCACCAATAGGGGCAGAACCACCTGAGGCCCTGTGGTGGGGTTGTGGAAAAGAGGAACTTAAAGAAAGAGAAAAACAGATTGAGATGGAAAGGGGGGGGGGGGGGGGGG